>NW_024121976.1:2110061-2171371 GCF_016745375.1 Pimephales promelas | reverse complement strand
GCTGCCGTTTTTCTTAAATCTGGTAAATTCATCCATTCTAAGACAAATTAAATGTAAAATTGGATTATTTAAATGAGATAGATTGAAACTTCAAGTTCTCCTGATAAAAATGATATATGGCACTTGATGCTGACTGCTATAATGGGTTAGAAAAACAAAGAAAAGAACAAGCGGTGCAGGTGCTCCAAAAATGGTCTAGGTCTTTAAGGGTTAATCATCAGAAACTCAAAATAATAAGTTATCTCAACTAAATAAATTAAGTAAGTTGATTTGACAAAAGAAGAAATGTTGTGATAACAAATCTTGAAAATATTTTTTTTACAGTGTTGATAATTACTCATAATTTTAATTGTCGTAATTTCAACTGTCACAATTATGATTCTTTGACTTAATTATATCTTATAACTTACTGTCATAACCAATTTTGACTTTTTACAGCTTCAGTCAGAAGAATTTTGAGTTTTTGACTTACAATTTGTCATATTCCAACCATTGTCATAATTAATTTAAACTTTTTGTGCAGTTTTCGAATCAGTTTAGATTTTTTCCTACATCTTAAGTCGGAATTTTGAATTTATGCTATATCAGAATTTTGACTCATAATTTCAACCATAATGTCATAAGTCCAAGTTTTTGGCACAATTCGCAATTTTGACTCGAGTCAGTTTTGACTTTTTTTTTCTTCAAAATCTTTAATTCAGAATTTTCACTTCACATCATCATTTTGACATGTGTCTGAATTTTGACTCATAATTTCAAAAATACAAAACTGGTGTGCACATCCCAAACACCCAGTTTGGGCTCGCCTGCAGGACAACCGAGTAACAAACGACAAAAGGAGCGTGACGTCCGTACACTGAAAATAGTCGTACAAATTTTGACTTTTTTTTACGTCTTATGTCAGAATTTTGACAGTCATAATTTGTCCAATAACTGACAGTCAGATGTTTTCGGGCTCCAGTGTAAAGCTGCATGTACTTGTCTTGCGTTCACTGGTCCTTGAACTCTGCGTCAAACATGATCTTCTGGATCTGCATTTTAACCGCGGCTCTTTTCTGCGGCGTCAGTCTTTTGAGGGCCGGGACGAAACTCAAGAGGAACAGCTCGTCCTCATCCAAGGCTTTCTGGACGCTCTTTAGAGGCTCGTTCTCCGAGACCCGTGTGTGTGTGTGTCGGATCCTCGGCTTCACTGGGAATCTTCCTCTTCCTGATGTGATTGCCCAGGAGCGAGAGGTTTTCTCTGTGTAATGCAGGTCTTCCCTCTTCATCTTACACTGCACCACTGCAGGACAACAGTTTCAAACATTCATTTTTCAAACTATTACAAAAATAGGTCTAGCAAATAACCTTGATATCAGCTTTAAACGAGGGAAAACACCAACAGGCACGTTTTACAATGATGGTTAACTGAGCTGGATGCATATAACACTTTACAACAAGGTTCATCAGCTCCCTTTCGAACTGTCACACAGAAAGGCTTCAGTCTTCAGAGAAAAAGAGTTTCCCAAAGCGTAAAGCTGCGCAATACGACTGTTCGAAAGGGTAGCGAGGTTACGTTAGTAATGGAGTCGCTAAATTACTTTAATAAACAAGAACTGATAATGAACAATAGGCTACTTCTGCAGCATTATTAGTTAATGCACTGAACTAACATGAACAAACATTGAACAGCTGGATTTGTATTAACTAACATTAATAAATACTGTAACAAATATTTTGATTATTGTTAGTTCATGTTAGAAATAAAAATCCTATTTCAACTTTTTTTTTTTTCAGGTTATTTTCAGCTTTTTGGAATGATGTTGTACTGTCTTTATTAAAATAAGCCTCCTTTTTTTTTTGCCCGAATAAAATATTAAAGAACACTATAGCCTAAGATCTCTGCGTCTTACTTGTGAATAATAATTTGCAGACTAATAACTAATTATGTGTATGAATATGAAGGGTTCTACGGTAAGTATGTTTATTTTCACTGAATAGTGCGTGTAAAGCCCGCGCGCGCGTGAGATTTGACGCACTGACCGGAGAGCCCGACGGACGCGGCGATCTCCCTCCACGCGTCGACGCGCCGCTCCGAGCGCCGGTACCCGCGCAGCGACGCGTTGTAGAGCAGCGAGCGCGCGAACACGGTCTGGATCAGCTTCTCCTTCTCAGCCATTGAGTTTATTATTGAGTTGCCGCGGGGACGCGGCGCGTTTAAATCGTATTTCCGGCGCGTCAGAAACGCGCGACTCACGCATCGCAAGCGATTGGTAGATCACAGTTCGCAAGCGGATTAAGTGAATCAGGCTCTGATTTGATCATTTTTATTATTCGTCGTGATGATCCGATTCTGAGCTTGAAGATGAAAAGCCTCAAGCCGTGACTTCTATTCATTCCTAATATCATACAATTAAAATGTACTGGTTACTGGTGGGAGAATCCTGGGAATGAATAAAGTCAACACGGCGAACAATCTGAGGGACAATCCTCACATTCTCTTTTGGTTAATTTATGGGAATATTATTTTATGGTTATTATAAAAATAAAACATAAACAGTAGAAACAACCTCCCTGCAACACTCCATCTGAAGCTTATAGTTTTGGTTACAAAAAACAACCAAATAGGAACGTTCTGTGTTTTGCTGCTTATATTTTTCCTTCTTATTCTTGTGATATTTTTTCTTGTCAGCTGGAACATAAAACAAAAGTTCAGCCAAAAACACAAATCTTTTTGTGTTGGATCATTTAAAACAAACTTAAGTCTTGTAAAACTTGAAGAAGTGTAGGAAAATAAACGGGCTGAATATTAATATGCCATATTTGTCTCGGTGTTTAATTACTGATCAAGACCGTTTGACTGACGCTTGTGTTTCTATTTGTGACGCGACGCTCTGTTTAGCCCCGCCCACACTCAAATCTCATTGGTCTAAAACCCCGCCATGACGTCCCGCTTGCGCGGTAGAGGCGCGTGTCGCGCACTTTTGACGCGCCTGTGCAACAATTCCGGGAGCGCGTTGAGATCGACGCGTCTCAATAAACTCAATGGCCCTGACGGAGAAACTGATCCAGAGCGTCTCCGGTTACCCGGTGCTCTACAACGCGTCGCTGCACGATTATCGCAGTTCCGAGCGGCGCGTGAACGCGTGGAGGGAGGTCGCCGCGTGCGTCGGGCTCTCCGGTCAGTGCGTCAACATCACGCGCGCTCGACACGCGTTTGACTTTGAAAAGTGTTTTTGTGTTCTGTTGATCTTGATGATTTCACACACACACATTTACAGCTGGAGACTCCGCACACTACAACGCGTCCGTTTCAATCTAACTGTTTGCGATCGTTGATTATTAAAGGCGCGTTCTGATTCTGACGCGTCGCTCGCGCTATAATGATGGACAATATAATGAAGTGAACAGGGATTCCTCTAGCGCGCGTTCTTGAGTTACATATGTGTCGAATTATTAATATTTTTCAACCTTTTAATCCGCTTCCGTCGCGCTCCGTCTAAACGCGCGTCTTTCTGGAGAACTTTATAAAGTCTCTGATTCACAATATGAGTGAAGATTTATGATACTGTGCGATAAAAGAGACATTTATTAAAATTATCGCAGTATTGCAGTGATATTAATATACACCTTTTTATTGCTTTAAATATACCCAATTTGTGTCATAATCATATAGGCTACTTGTCATATTTCTATTCTTTAATGTTATTATTATGTCTTGTATTTACATTAAAGCTTCTTTCACTGAGGAAAATCAAATGATTGTCAATAAAGCTCTTTCTGATTCTGATTTTCATATAAAGGCTGATACAGATGCACGTAAAGCGTTTACTTTATAATGCTTTAATATGATAAAATGTTAAAAATCAGCATGAAATTAAAACTGTCTATTCTTATTTTTGCATGGAATATTGTAATTTTTAGTATGTATTATAAATGATTATCCAACAGTCGAATTCCAGCTCAAGCCCCGCCTTCATTTGTTCTTAGAGGTCACGTGTTTGACTCGATGTTCGTCACTATCAGTTTCATCTCGACTTTAATGTTCAATAGCGTGTTATTCATATTCTCGTCTGTATCTTCCCGTGTAATATACATCACGAATGACTGAATTTGCTCTTTTAATATCGATGTCTTTAATGCATTTTAACTGCTTATGAAGGAGAAAATTATAAAGTGAAAAGCAGTCTTTCGAGTGCGCTGTGTCGGCTCAGATGCGGCCCACATGCGGATCAGGCGTTACAGATGTGGCCGGATCTGAGCGACACCGTGTTTCTGTCCGTGTCCATCGTGTTTTTCACTGTAAACTAAAATTACGGTAAATTTACGGTAAAAAATCTGCAGCTGTGGTTGCTAGAAATGTACCGTTAAAATACAGCTGCAAAATTTTAAGTTCTACAGACTTAATTTGACAGTAAAAAAACATATTTGACTATCTGACAGATGCATTTTTATGATGGATAGATGTGAGTTTAACGCTGTTCTCCCGCTGCAGTGATCGAGTGCAAGAGAAGATGGAAGACCATCAGGGACCGATACATCCGAGAGCGGAGACTCTGCAAGCTGAAGAGAGAAGAAGGAGGCCGGCGCCTGCATTACTGGCCACACAGAGAAAGCCTCTCCTTCCTGGACAATCACATCCGGAAGAGGAAGATTCCCAGCGAAGCCGAGGCTCTGGAGGATCCGGACGACGGGGACGGAAGCGCTCGCGATTCGCCCGAGGAGTCGCTCGACGAGTCCAGCGGCGGAGACTCAAAGTCCAGCCTGGGAAACCAAGCCAAGAGTGACGGCAGGTTTGAGCCCAAGCATCCGCTCAAAGCGGCGATCCCGCTGACTCCCATAATGCCCCTGTCTATCGTGGCTCAGCTCAAACCCCTGCAACACATGAGGCCGCTGGCGTCCGGTCCTCCTCCGGGCCTGAAGGGGGCGCCGGCGTCCGGTTCATCAGCGCAGCCCGCGGAGGATCCGACACACACGCGGGTCTCGGAGCATCAGACACACACACGGGTCTCGGAGAACGAGCCTCTAAAGAGCGTCCAGAAAGCCTTGGATGAGGACGAGCTGTTCCTCTTGAGTTTCGTCCCGGCCCTCAAAAGACTGACGCCGCAGAAAAGAGCCGCGGTTAAAATGCAGATCCAGAAGATCATGTTTGACGCAGAGTTCAAGGACCAGTGAACGCAAGACAAGTACATGCAGCTTTACACTGGAGCCCGAAAACATCTGACTGTCAGTTATTGGACAAATTATGACTGTCAAAATTCTGACATAAGACGTAAAAAAAGTCAAAATTTGTACGACTATTTTCAGTGTACGGACGTCACGCTTCTTTTGTCGTTTGTGTTACTCAGTTGTCCTGCAGGCGAGCCCAAACTGGGTGTTTGGGATGTGCACACATGTCAAATTTATGATATGAAGTGAAAATTCTGAATTAAAGATTTAAAAAGTTCAAAACTTACCTGCGTCAAAATTGCAACAAAAAGTGACATTATGGTTTAAATTGCGAGTCAAAATTCTGACTTAAGTCGTAAAAAGTCAATTGACCTAATGACATAAAGTCAAACCCTAACCCTAATAAAGGCAAAATTCTGAGTTAAAACATAAAAAGTTAAATCTGACTTGTATCAAAATTGTGACAAAAAGCTGAGATTTGACATTATGCTTGAAATTACGAGTCAAAACTCTGACTTAAATCGTAAAAAGTCAATTGACGCGAGTCAAATATGACAAAAATTCTGACGTTAAAATTTTTTTTTTTTATGTTACTTACAAAAAGTTGGAATTATGTCATTATGGTTGAAATTACGAGTCAAAACTGACTTGAGTCGTAAAAGTCAAATTTTGATTTAGTCAAAATTCTTCTGACTTAACATGTAAAAAAGTCAAAATTACCACAAAAAGTTTAAATTATGACACACTAAGTCATAATAAGATGTAATTATGCCATAATGACAGAATTTTGACTTAACACTTAAAAAGTTGAAATTGACTTCAAATCTGACCGTTGAAATTATAATTCAATTACAAAAATTATAATTAAAATATAAAAAAGTTATAATTCTGATTTAAGTCATAATTATGAGTGATATGAAAAGTAAAAACTGCCTTAAAAAGTCAGAATTATGACAAAAAATGTATGACATTGTCAATAAAATATATTGACACAATATATTTTTATTTATCAATATATAGACAATATCTATACTTGAGACAAAAGAATCATTTCAGCTTTTCAGAGTTAAAGAGCGACGAACACACTCGTTCACTCCAGATCTGTCCCTCAGTAAAAGTAAAAGTAACTTCACACTGAAACATTTGATGCTTTATTTGTGTCTGAAGCTGGAAATAAAGTCCTGAGCGTTTGACTAGCTTTTTGATTAGAGATTTAGTGGCACAAAAGACCCTGTTTTTGTCAAATATCACTTAAAAATGTTCTTGCATCATTAAATATCTTGAACTGCTACAGTCTCGCGTGGATGTTAAATATTTTTTGATTGATTTTTTTTAAATCCAGGGATGCACCGATATGAAAATTTTGACCGATACCGAGCGATAATTCTTTATATTTGAAAGCCGATAACCGATATATCGGCCGATAAATCTAAATCCAAATTTGTATGTAATTTTTGAGAGCCTGATTATAAAAACAAAAGTCTCATCTGTAAAATCCACGTCTCAAACACACAGTTATAATGTTCTTATATTATAATTTTATGTAGCCGATATGAGAAACTTAACTGTTGCACTTGACAATATTTTCCTTTTTTTATTTTTATTTTTTTTTATATATATATTTTCCTTTTTTGATTCCAATCATATTTAAAAAACCATCATGTTGAACTGAACAATAATCCATTATTTATCAGCTTTAATATATCGGACACATTTTCTTATCAGACCGATATATAACATTAAAAATGAACCGATATCAGCCGATATATCCTGCATAAAATCCGTTTTTTAAAGATCTCACATAAAATAAATGTGAAATAATAACCGATGGAAGTCGGGGAATCATCATCATATATTTGAGTGTCTCAGCAGCGCTGCTTTCCTTCAGCGTTTACTAACAGACACAAAGGGGTTAAAAGTAGAAACAATCAATTTAACACAACTGTAAAGCACACACTGAAATATATCGGAATTAATAACATCCTGAAACCACATGCATTTTTATAATGTATGAGACGCAAAAGTATATCAATCCCAATCAACACGACACTAAAAACCATAATCTCAACAATATAAAGCAAATTAATATCAGTAAGCCGCTGTTTATCGGGATCTGTGATCCTCCTTATCGGTGTGGCTCGAGACAGATTCTGAAAATCCATTAATTCCTGATGAAAAGCATGTGTTGGACTCGTATGATTACAAAGGATTTGTGGAGAATGAATAGAACATGTACAATATGGCTTTTTGTCAAAGGAGAGACACTGAAGGAGTGTGTTTGGGTGATAAGACACGAGTCGAGACGCCGCTCAAGTCTTTCTGCCGCGGGAAATTAAGAGCTCCACTTTTAGCTTCAGAAATTATGAAATAAAACCATGATGAGCAACAGTTAAAAGAATAAAGAAAATACAAAACAACTGCGAAAAATAAATGTTTTCCAGTCGGAATCTCAAAACAAACTGAACAAGGACACATTTACTGGAGAATATTAAAAATATTAGATATTCATTTCTGAAAAATGCATCAAAATTAAGGGAGTTTATGCTCAAAACAAGATCTTGTTCACATGTTTCATTAAACAAGACTTTATATCTTCAGTTGTCTCGCGTCTCCAGTAAATGTGTCTTGATTTAAGTTTTGTTTTTTGCAGTAATATTGGTTTTACAAAGCATTATACTTGTGTTTTTCAAAGTTTCACCATAAAGCAAAATCTATAAGCATCATAGCAACTAACCAAGAAAATACGAACAAACTGCAATTTTTTTTAGTCAGTTTTCCAGTACGAATATCTAAACATGCTTAAATCAAGATACATTTACAGGAGAAGCAACTGAAGATAGGCTATTACATTTCTGAAAAATGCATCAAAATTAAGGGAGTTTATGCTCAAAACAAGATCCTTATAACAAGACTTTATATCTTCAGTTGTCTCGCGTCTCCAGTAAATGTGTCTTGATTTAAGTTTTGTTTTTTGCAGTAATATTGGTTTTACGAAGCATTATACTTGTGTTTTTCAAAGTTTCACCATAAAGCAAAATCTATAAGCATCATAGCAACTAACCAAAAAAATACCAACAAACTGCAATTTTTTTTAGTCAGTTTTCCAGTACGAATATCAAAACATGCTTAAATCAAGATACATTTACAGGAAGCGATTGAAGATAGGCTATTACATTTCTGAAAAATGCATCAAAATTAAGGAAGTTAAAACTCACAACCTCGCCTAATATTGATATTTTTTTCAGTGTTTAGATATTAGAGCTGGAAAACGAGCCAGAAACATTGAGGAAGAGCAGAATTTGAAATATGTTGCACAGAATTACATTTCTAATTCGTACATATTTTACGAGGCGAATGACCTACCCCTGACCCCGCCCCTAAACCTACCCATGACAAATGTGCAAATTCACCGGATGAATGGGCTTTATGCACAGCTGCACTACTGGAATTATTGGCCAAACTTGATTAATTCAGGTGTGCCTGACCTCAGTAGTCATGGCAACAATAATCAGACACACCTGAATTAATCAAGCTTGTCCAATAATGGCAGACAGGAAACGAGGAGCTGGCTGAAGTTCAGGAAGTAGTGCAGTTGTGCATAAACTTTTAGTAGCCTGTAGCCACTTTTTAATCACTCGTATGAATTTGTACGA
Source organism: Pimephales promelas (assembly GCF_016745375.1). The sequence goes on along the minus strand of NW_024121976.1, from coordinate 2,162,570 downwards.
ATTGGTCGTGAGATAGCGTTGGAAAAATGCACCAGAATTAAGGCTGGAAAATTAGCACAAACTCACTTCATTTTTCATTAATCAAGTCTTAATATCTTCTTCTCCAGTAAATGTGTCTTGATTTAGATATTAGTGCTGGAAAACGTCCCGTGTTTTGCAGTGATATTGGTTTTATGAAGCATTTCTGCTTGTGTTTCTCCACGTTCCACCATATAAACCCAAACACAGCTCTGAGCGCTGATAAAGGGCGGCGCAGTGAATGCTGGGATCTGCGAGGGTTAAACGGGTTTGACACGCAGGAAATCTCATGCAAATGCCGGACCCGAAGCTGATCCTCTCGGAGAATCGCAGCACATTTATCTGTCGGCACAACAATGAGGATTTCCGGCTCTCAAACGTCTCATTTGATACAGTGGAATCAGATTTGTGGTCAGCTAAAGCCAGATTACCTGCGTCTCCTGAACACCTTCACAAAACGGCCCAGATTAGCTGGGATTTTCCACACACTTTACACTTTCTCCCCCTCGGCTGTATGGAAGGATTATGTTTTGTCTCCTCGCTTTTAATCTATTTGGTAAATGTGTGTTTGACACCGAGCCGCTCTTATATGAGTGTGTTCTCTGAAGCCCATGGCATTGTGGGTCCAGGAGTGGCAGGAGAACATGTTCGTGGACCAGAAGCGCTTCTCGTTCAGCATCGACCGCATTCTGGAGAACCGGGAGCCCGTCTCGGAGAGCCCTGGTGTTTCGGGATCCTGCGAGGAGAAGCTGGCCTCGGGATCCGCTCCGGAGACTCACGGATGCTTGTGTTCGCACTGTGGAGAGATTATACACCGTAAGACACGCTTTCTTTCCTTTCTGCACCTCAACATTCACATCAAGGAGAAACTCCAGGTTAACCTGTGTGTTTGCATGACGTGTCGTGTACTCTTCACAATAATGTTCAGTTGACACCCTTAACGTCAGCAGTTATTAATCTTAGTTCATTTTAATTTTGACATTTACACGGCTTTCTTTCTATTGTCCTTTGAATCCTCAAAGAAAAACTCCAGGATTTCATGCGTGTCTCTCGCGAAAATACTACAATACTATTAGAGAAGTCAGCTCATTACTTCAAAGATTTATTATATTATTATTATTAATTACAGCGAAATCAGCTAATTACAGCAAAGTAAGCGAATTAAAGCGAAGTAAGAGAATTACAGCGAAGTAAGCGATTTACAGCGACGTACAAAAAAGTAAGCTAATTACAGCGAAGTAAGAGAATTACAACGAAGTAAGCGAATTACAGCGAAGTACAACGAAGTAAGCTAATTACAGCGAAGTAAGCGAATTACAGCGAAGTAAGCTAATTACAGAGAAGTAAGCGATTTATAGCAAAGTAAGCGAATTACAGCAAAGTAAGCGAATTATAGCAAAGTAAGCGAATTACAGCAAAGTAAGCGAATTACAGCAAAGTAAGAGAATTACAACGAAGTAAGCGAATTATAGCAAAGTAAGCGAATTACAGCAAAGTAAGCGAATTAAAGCGAAGTAAGTGAATTACAGCGAAGTAAGAGAATTACAACGAAGTAAGCGAATTATAGCAAAGTAAGCGAATTACAGCAAAGTAAGCGAATTACAGCAAAGTAAGAGAATTACAGCGAAGTAAGAGAATTACAACGAAGTAAGCGAATTATAGCAAAGTAAGCGAATTACAGCAAAGTAAGCGAATTACAGCAAAGTAAGAGAATTACAACGAAGTAAGCGAATTACAGCGAAGTACAACGAAGTAAGCGAATTACAGCGAAGTAAGCGAATTAAAGCGAAGTAAGAGAATTACAGCAAAGTAAGCGAATTACGGCGAAGTAAGCGAATTACAGCGAAGTACAACGAAGTAAGCTAATTACAGCGAAGTAAGCGAATTAAAGCGAAGTAAGAGAATTACAGCAAAGTAAGCGAATTACAGCGAAGTAAGAGAATTACAGCAAAGTAAGCGAATTAAAGCGAAGTAAGAGAATTACAGCAAAGTAAGCGAATTACAGCGAAGTAAGCGAATTAAAGCGAAGTAAGAGAATTACAGCAAAGTAAGCGAATTACAGCGAAGTAAGAGAATTACAGCAAAGTAAGCTAATTACAGCGAAGTAAGCGAATTAAAGCGAAGTAAGAGAAATACAGCAAAGTAAGCGAATTACGGCGAAGTAAGCGAATTACAGCGAAGTACAACGAAGTAAGCTAATTACAGCGAAGTAAGCGAATTAAAGCGAAGTAAGAGAATTACAGCAAAGTAAGCGAATTACAGCGAAGTAAGAGAATTACAGCAAAGTAAGCGAATTAAAGCGAAGTAAGAGAATTACAGCAAAGTAAGCGAATTAAAGCGAAGTAAGAGAATTACAGCAAAGTAAGCTAATTACAACGAAGTACAACGAAGTAAGCTAATTACAGCGACGTAAGTTAATTAAAGCGAAGTAAGAGAATTACAGCGAAGTAAGAGAATTAAAATGAAGTAAGCGAATTAAAGCGAAGTAAGAGAATTACAGCAAAGTAAGCGAATTAAAGCGAAGTAAGAGAATTACAGCAAAGTAAGCTAATTACAACGAAGTAAGCTAATTACAGAAAAGTAAGCGAATTAAAGCAAAGTAAGAGAATTACAACGAAGTAAGCGAATTACAGCAAAGTAAGCGAATTAAAGCAAAGTAAGCTAATTACAGCGAAGTAAGTGAATTATAGCAAAGTAAGCGAATTACAGCGAAGTAAGCGAATTACAGCAAAGTAAGCGAATTACAGCGAAGTACAACGAAGTAAGCTAATTACAGTGAAGTACGCGAATTACAGCGAAGTACAACGAAGTAAGCTAATTACAGAGAAGTAAGCGAATTAAAGCGAAGTACAACGAAGTAAGCGAATTACAGCAAAGTAAGCGAATTACAGCGAAGTAAGAGAATTACAACGAAGTAAGCTAATTACAGCGAAGTACAACGAAGTAAGCTAATTACAGCGAAGTAAGCTAATTAAAGCGAAGTAAGAGAATTACAGCGAAGTAAGAGAATTAAAATGAAGTAAGAGAATTCCAACGAAGTAAGCGAATTACAGCAAAGCGAATTACAGCGAAGCGAATTACAGCGAAGTAAGCGAATTACAGCAAAGCGAATTACAGCGAAGCGAATTACAGCAAAGTACAACGAAGTAAGCTAATTACAGCGAAGTAAGCGAATTAAAGCAAAGTAAGCTAATTACAGCGAAGTAAGCTAATTACAGAAAAGTAAGCGAATTAAAGCAAAGTAAGAGAATTACAACGAAGTAAGCGAATTACAGCAAAGTAAGCGAATTAAAGCAAAGTAAGAGAATTACAACGAAGTAAGCGAATTACAGCAAAGCGGATTACAGCGAAGTAAGTGAATTTCAGCGAAGTATGCGAATTAAAGCAAAGTAAGCTAATTACAGCGAAGTAAGTGAATTAAAGCGAAGTAAGCGAATTACAGCGAAGTATGAGAATTAAAGCAAAGTAAGGAAATTACAGCGAAGTAAGCGAATTATAGCAAAGTAAGCTAATTTCAGTGAAGTAAGCGAATTAAAGCAAAGTAAGTGAATTTCAGCGAAGTAAGTGAATTATAGCAAAGTAAGCTAATTACAGTGAAGTAAGCGAATTACAGCAAAGTAAGCGAATTAAAGCAAAGTAAGTGAATTTCAGCGAACTATGCGAATTAAAGCAAAGTATGCGAATTACAGCGAAGTAAGCGAATTACAGCAAAGTAAGCGAATTACAGCGAAGTACAACGAAGTAAGCTAATTACAGTGAAGTACGCGAATTACAGCGAAGTACAACGAAGTAAGCTAATTACAGAGAAGTAAGCGAATTAAAGCGAAGTAAGAGAATTAAAATGAAGTAAGAGAATTCCAACGAAGTAAGCGAATTACAGCGAAGCGAATTACAGCGAAGTAAGCGAATTACAGCAAAGCGAATTACAGCGAAGCGAATTACAGCAAAGTACAACGAAGTAAGCTAATTACAGCGAAGTAAGCGAATTAAAGCAAAGTAAGCTAATTACAGCGAAGTAAGCTAATTACAGCAAAGTAAGCGAATTAAAGCAAAGTAAGAGAATTACAACGAAGTAAGCGAATTACAGCAAAGTAAGCGAATTAAAGCAAAGTAAGAGAATTACAACGAAGTAAGCGAATTACAGCAAAGCGGATTACAGCGAAGTAAGTGAATTAAAGCGAAGTAAGTGAATTACAGCGAAGTATGCGAATTAAAGCAAAGTAAGGAAATTACAGCGAAGTAAGCGAATTATAGCAAAGTAAGCGAATTAAAGCAAAGTAAGTGAATTTCAGCGAAGTATGCGAATTAAAGCAAAGTAAGTGAATTACAGCGAAGTAAGTGAATTAAAGCGAAGTAAGCGAATTACAGTGAAGTATGCGAATTAAAGCAAAGTAAGGAAATTACAGCGAAGTAAGCGAATTATAGCAAAGTAAGCTAATTACAGTGAAGTAAGCGAATTACAGCAAAGTAAGCGAATTAAAGCAAAGTAAGTGAATTTCAGCGAAGTAAGTGAATTATAGCAAAGTAAGCTAATTACAGTGAAGTAAGCGAATTACAGCAAAGTAAGCGAATTAAAGCAAAGTAAGTGAATTTCAGCGAAGTAAGTGAATTATAGCAAAGTAAGCTAATTACAGTGAAGTAAGCGAATTACAGCAAAGTAAGCGAATTAAAGCAAAGTAAGTGAATTTCAGCGAAGTATGCGAATTAAAGCAAAGTAAGCGAATTAAAGCAAAGTAAGCTAATTACAGCGAAGTAAGTGAATTAAAGCGAAGTAAGCGAATTACAGCGAAGTATGCGAATTAAAGCAAAGTAAGGAAATTACAGCGAAGTAAGCGAATTATAGCAAAGTAAGCTAATTACAGTGAAGTAAGCGAATTACAGCAAAGTAAGCGAATTAAAGCAAAGTAAGTGAATTTCAGCGAAGTAAGTGAATTATAGCAAAGTAAGCTAATTACAGTGAAGTAAGCGAATTAAAGCAAAGTAAGCGAATTAAAGCAAAGTAAGTGAATTTCAGCGAACTATGCGAATTAAAGCAAAGTATGCGAATTACAGCGAAGTAAGCGAATTACAGCAAAGTAAGCGAATTACAGCGAAGTACAACGAAGTAAGCTAATTACAGTGAAGTACGCCAATTACAGCGAAGTATGCGAATTAAAGCAAAGTAAGGAAATTACAGCGAAGTAAGCGAATTATAGCAAAGTAAGCTAATTACAGTGAAGTAAGCGAATTACAGCAAAGTAAGCGAATTAAAGCAAAGTAAGTGAATTTCAGCGAAGTAAGTGAATTATAGCAAAGTAAGCTAATTACAGTGAAGTAAGCGAATTACAGCAAAGTAAGCGAATTAAAGCAAAGTAAGTGAATTTCAGCGAAGTATGCGAATTAAAGCAAAGTAAGCTAATTACAGCGAAGTAAGCGAATTACAGCGAAGTAAGCGAATTACAGTGAAGTAAGCGAATTAAAGCAAAGTAAGGAAATTACAGTGAAGTAAGCGAATTATAGCAAAGTAAGCTAATTACAGTGAAGTAAGCGAATTACAGCGAAGTAAGCGAATTAAAGCAAAGTAAGTGAATTTCAGCGAAGTAAGTGAATTATAGCAAAGTAAGCTAATTACAGCGAAGTAAGCGAATTACAGCAAAGTAAGCGAATTAAAGCAAAGTAAGTGAATTTCAGCGAACTATGCGAATTAAAGCAAAGTATGCGAATTACAGCGAAGTAAGCGAATTACAGCAAAGTAAGCGAATTACAGCGAAGTACAACGAAGTAAGCTAATTACAGTGAAGTACGCGAATTACAGCGAAGTACAACGAAGTAAGCTAATTACAGAGAAGTAAGCGAATTAAAGCGAAGTAAGAGAATTAAAATGAAGTAAGAGAATTCCAACGAAGTAAGCGAATTACAGCGAAGCGAATTACAGCGAAGTAAGCGAATTACAGCAAAGCGAATTACAGCGAAGCGAATTACAGCAAAGTACAACGAAGTAAGCTAATTACAGCGAAGTAAGCGAATTAAAGCAAAGTAAGCTAATTACAGCGAAGTAAGCTAATTACAGCAAAGTAAGCGAATTAAAGCAAAGTAAGAGAATTACAACGAAGTAAGCGAATTACAGCAAAGTAAGCGAATTAAAGCAAAGTAAGAGAATTACAACGAAGTAAGCGAATTACAGCAAAGCGGATTACAGCGAAGTAAGTGAATTACAGCGAAGTAAGTGAATTAAAGCGAAGTAAGTGAATTACAGCGAAGTATGCGAATTAAAGCAAAGTAAGGAAATTACAGCGAAGTAAGCGAATTATAGCAAAGTAAGCGAATTAAAGCAAAGTAAGTGAATTTCAGCGAAGTATGCGAATTAAAGCAAAGTAAGTGAATTACAGCGAAGTAAGTGAATTAAAGCGAAGTAAGCGAATTACAGTGAAGTAAGCGAATTAAAGCAAAGTAAGGAAATTACAGTGAAGTAAGCGAATTATAGCAAAGTAAGCTAATTACAGTGAAGTAAGCGAATTACAACGAAGTATAAGCGAATTAAAGCAAAGTAAGTGAATTTCAGCGAAGTAAGCGAATTAAAGCAAAGTAAGCGAATTACAGCGAAGTATGCGAATTACAGCAAAGTAAGGAAATTACAGTGAAGTAAGCGAATTATAGCAAAGTAAGCGAATTAAAGCAAAGTAAGTGAATTTCAGCGAAGTAAGTGAATTATAGCAAAGTAAGCTAATTACAGTGAAGTAAGCGAATTACAGCAAAGTAAGCGAATTAAAGCAAAGTAAGTGAATTTCAGCGAAGTAAGTGAATTATAGCAAAGTAAGCTAATTACAGTGAAGTAAGCGAATTACAGCAAAGTAAGCGAATTAAAGCAAAGTAAGTGAATTTCAGCGAACTATGCGAATTAAAGCAAAGTATGCGAATTACAGCGAAGTAAGCGAATTACAGCAAAGTAAGCGAATTACAGCGAAGTACAACGAAGTAAGCTAATTACAGTGAAGTACGCGAATTACAGCGAAGTACAACGAAGTAAGCTAATTACAGAGAAGTAAGCGAATTAAAGCGAAGTAAGAGAATTAAAATGAAGTAAGAGAATTCCAACGAAGTAAGCGAATTACAGCGAAGCGAATTACAGCGAAGTAAGCGAATTACAACGAAGCGAATTACAGCGAAGCGAATTACAGCAAAGTACAACGAAGTAAGCTAATTACAGCGAAGTAAGCGAATTAAAGCAAAGTAAGCTAATTACAGCGAAGTAAGCTAATTAAAGCAAAGTAAGAGAATTACAACGAAGTAAGCGAATTACAGCAAAGTAAGCGAATTAAAGCAAAGTAAGAGAATTACAACGAAGTAAGCGAATTACAGCAAAGCGGATTACAGCGAAGTAAGTGAATTACAGCGAAGTAAGTGAATTAAAGCGAAGTAAGTGAATTACAGCGAAGTATACGAATTAAAGCAAAGTAAGGAAATTACAGCGAAGTAAGCGAATTATAGCAAAGTAAGCGAATTAAAGCAAAGTAAGTGAATTTCAGCGAAGTATGCGAATTAAAGCAAAGTAAGTGAATTAAAGCAAAGTAAGTGAATTTCAGCGAAGTATGCGAATTAAAGCAAAGTAAGCTAATTACAGCGAAGTAAGTGAATTAAAGCGAAGTAAGCGAATTACAGCGAAGTATGCGAATTAAAGCAAAGTAAGGAAATTACAGCGAAGTAAGCGAATTATAGCAAAGTAAGCGAATTAAAGCAAAGTAAGTGAATTTCAGCGAACTATGCGAATTAAAGCAAAGTAAGCTAATTACAGTGAAGTAAGCGAATTACAGCAAAGTAAGCGAATTAAAGCAAAGTAAGAGAATTTCAGCGAACTATGCGAATTAAAGCAAAGCAAACTAATTACAGAGAAGTAAGCGAATTACAGCAAAGTAAGCGAATTAAAGCAAAGTAAGAGAATTACAACGAAGTAAGCGAATTACAGCAAAGCGGATTACAGCGAAGTAAGGAAATTACAGCGAAGTAAGCGAATTAAAGCAAAGTAAGCAAATTACAGTGAAGCCAGCTAATTACAGCGAAGTACGCAAATTACTGAAATTAGTTAATTTGTTTGAAATTGATCGTGAAGCAACCGTTACCCTCGGCTTATTTGCATCGTAAAATTAATGATTTTAATGAATGTAATGCATGCATGAATTTATCCTCAAGAAATCTCAAATAAAAACCTAGCCCTAACCATAGATGTCAACCCACCCGTTTTTTTCCAAGTTTCTCGCGTATTTTAGCTTTTTTCCTGCTGTCTTTCCATTTTAGTATTTTAGTAAAAAAAATCCCTTATTTTGGGGATGGATTCCGGGAAATCTCACTATTTTCAATGTTCAATGTTGACAGCTATGGCCCTAACACTAACATCAATATAAATATTGATTTAATAATTATAAGATATTTCTGCCATAATTGTTAATAACAGGAATTTTACAGAAATATTGTTTACAGAATAACATTAAAGTGTTAAAATATTGGTAATTCTCCGTTCAGCCGGTCACATATGGTCCAGCTGCAGAACTTCAGATATTTGAATGCATCCGAAGCTCTGAAAGCCGGCTTTAGCCACCTCGTAAAGTTTGTAGGAATTGCAGCATGTTCTTCTCAGTGAGTTTTCTGTGCTGTAGTTTGGGGTCCGAGGATGTTAGCAGACCCGGCTCCTGCTGCAGAATCATCCAGCTTCGCTCACGTTCAGAGGAGGGTTCGGCGGCACCGCACGATCTTCACCGAGGAACAGCTGGAGGCTCTGGAGGACCTGTTCCGGCAGAACCAGTATCCCGACATCAACACCAGAGAGGACCTGGCCCAGCGCACACACCTGCGAGAGGAGAGAGTCGAGGTCATCCTCAACCTTTCATAAGTCATCTCTCACCCTTAAACTTACAGCTTACAGAAGTGTTCTTGATCCTATCAAAGGGATAGTTCACCCAAAATTGACAATTAGATCATGATTTACTCACCCTCAAGCCATCCTTGCTGTAAATGACCTTCTTTCAGACGAATACAATCAGTTATATTAAAACATTTCCTGCCCCTTCCGAGCTTTATAATGGCAGTTTCTGTTTTGAAGTCTATAAAAGTGCATCTATCCATCATAAAAGTGCATCTGTCCATCATAAAAGTGCATCTATCCATTATAAAAGTGCATCTGTCAAAAAAAAGTGCATAGGTAAATAAACATTATATCTGATAATGAAACATGATTTTTACTGTAAACTTAAAGTAAGTCTCTGTAAAACCTAAAATGTTGCTAAATAATTTCTGGCAACAACAGCTGTCGTTTTTTTTACCGTAAATTCAACAGATTTTGTTTTACAGTGTGGAAATCTCTGTAATAACTGTGTGGTTGTTGTAGGTGTGGTTTAAGAACCGAAGGGCGAAATGGAGACGACAGAAGCGGCTTCCCTTCAGCCTTCCAGACGACTGGAAAAATGTCCTTCACAGCGACTGACGCCAACATTATGATTATGAATATGATGTCCTCAGTCTAAAGACCACGAGAGCTGAAACCCTTCATTTATCAGTCCCAATCATTTATAGAAGGACATTACAAAAACAGGGTGTTCCCATTCATAAAGTCCCCCTGTGGTGTAAATCCAGCGTTTAATGTTGTTTATGTGTGTGTGTGGTGTGTTTTTAATCCGCTTTAACACACACCGTGTGTGCGTTGATAAGTGGACAGCATTGAGTATTTCCTCCTTAAAACTGCAGTGAACCAAAGACAGTCTCAAAAACACGCTTTGAAATCGCTGGTGTTTCTGACGTCACAAACCACCTTGTAACCAATCAGATCAATGTGTGATCGCCAACCAGTGGATCTCTTAACGAGTGGAGGTGGGTCTCATTTGCATATTCATAGCACCGCGCATACTAAATGAGGCAAGGGTGTCGAGTTACATTCAAGATACATAAAGAAATGTATTATAAAAGAAAAAACGTTAAAATATGAGTTAAGGAATACAATTATTTACTGTGGGACTTATAATAATTAAACATTCTATTTTTTATGTTCTTTTTATCATGTTTTATATTACTTTTCATACAAATGATCTTGCCACATTTATTCTAAAAATATAACCTAATGTATCCTTGTCACAGACCTATAATCAATATAGAAAACATTATTATATCATACAGCATAGGGCAGCAACACATGGTTTATCATTAATAAAAATCCTGGATTAGTGGGATCGCATGAGGGTTATCATCATGACACTGTTAATAAAACATCTCTTATCCTGGAGAACTTAATATTTAGAAAGTATGTACATTGACACAAGAGTCTTGAAACACGGATATTAAATGAACAGATATGTAGCATTCACTTCCGTTTCACTTAAATACCTGTTTTTTTCTTTGAAAGTTAATAAAAAATATTAAATAAACTCTGCTGATCTTTTTATTTTAATTTATACAACAAAATGGCACAAAACAGTTATTATACAAAGAAAACACAGTCGTGGAAGGCTCAACACAAATAAATAAATAAAAATACTAAAATTTAAATAATAAATGAGGAAAAGAAAGAGAAAAAAGAAGATTATAAACTAACAGAAATCTACAATTTTATTGTACTTCGATTTTCCATTTTAGTGAGAGCTTCTGAGAAGTAATTCCTGAATATAATAAACAAGGGAGGGGATTTAAAAAAAATACATACATTTATCTGATTTTTTTTTTTTTTTAAACGTAAAGAGCATTACAATCAAAGAAGCAAAAAATTAAGATAAATAATAAAAAATGTCAAAAAATAATCCACAGTACAGTTAAAGTAATAAAAGAAAAAAAGTAAAATAAAGAAATAAATAATAATAAAAAAAAAAAAAACATTTAATCACATAAACACAGTAAAAGTAGAACAAATACCACAGTTTTAAACAGCTTTTTTTGTTTTGCATAGAAGAGATAGTAGAAATATACTGTTCCATTTCAGCTTTTAGCACAGAAAAAAGAGGCTTTTTATTACTGAATTTACACTTATGGATATGGAATTTGGCAACGAATAAGATTAGGTTTACTAGAAAGAGTGCACTACTGTCCTTCCCACAGTTATTAAAGCAACCAAAAATTACATTTTTGTAGTACAGGGAGAACTCAGGAAGAATATTTTCAACTATAAATGAATTTAAGTCTTTCCAGAACTTATAAGTGAATTCACAAGACCAAAATAAATTTACATTTATCTGATCTCCGCACAACATGTTGCTGTAGTGACGTCAGAGGAATGAGCTGTAGATCTGTTGCGCATGCGCAGACGGAGCAGCGCCTCAGTTTCGATTCTTTACAGGCAGAAACAACTAATCCAAACACACCAGTGACTGACAGGCGAATTTAACCTTCTGGGCTCTTAAAGCTTTCTGCTTTCACACTGTGTTCTCCTCAGATGCTCAAAACACGTAAGATGTTGCTGTTTTTTTTTATTCTTATTGTGCGGTAAATAAACTGAAGTGATGCTAGCGACGCTCGTGAAGCTCAATGAATGGACAGCATTCCTATAAACGCAATATTAACCAGCATATGAGTTAAAACACTGTTTTTCTTGCTTTTTTGTGGTATTTGAGCAGATGTCAGTGTGTTGAATATAGTATTTTAGTGTTAAATAAGTCAGTTTAGCAGTAGCTGCTAACGCACACCGAGTTTACATGGAGTTTTTTTTAAAAACATCTTTACAATTTGTATAGTATTATATTTATATCTTCTGTTTGCTTGTACAAACTGGCTTTACTGGGATGTAGAATGAAATAAATAATAATTCACAAGAAAACTACCTAAACGAAATACTTTTATATCAATGTTTTAAATGATTGCAGAGATACATTTATTAATCCAGTATAATTTTAGTATAAAAACTGTGGAAAAGTTTAGAGAAAAAAGTGTGTAAAATATAAAATAAGTAACAAAAAAAGATTTAAATGAGTAATTTAACAAATAAGCGTCTATTGTGTGTGTATATTATATATAAATGAATATTATAAATATAAAATAAATAAATAACACAATTAGATTAAAATAAATGTAATAACTAACAAAATAAGATTAAAATACATAAATATGAGTAATTAAACAAATGACTTTTAATAATAAAACTTACCAGAAACTGAATATTTACAATATTAATTTTTTAGTATTGGGTCTTAAACAAGAATATAAATGATTGAAAACCCCTGATTTAGCAGACGCTTTTATCCAAAGACGAGAAATACAACAAGAGATTCCCCTTAAAGAGGCCATAAACATAAGATTATGTAACCTTAGTGATAAAAGCAGAATGTGAATATGTAATGTTTACTGAGAATAGTTGACTACAAAGTACAAACATGACTTTGGCGTTGTGTTCTTGCGTGCAGGGAGAAGAGATGTCACGTAAATCGAGCATGAACGCGTCTAAGCAGACGCCCTCTCTGAAAGCTAAAGGACTCAAAGACATCAGGATCGATGAGGAGGTCAAGATCTCCGTGAACATCGCGCTGGAGAGGTTCCAGTACAGCGACGACAAAGGTTCGAGTTCTGTGGCTCTCATCCTGAAAACCCTGTACCTCATTTGGTGGTTTCATTAAAAATCACTAGTAAATCTCTGGTTAGACTGTTGTTGAGATTCAATCCTTTTGTCAACTTGATTGCTTTCGATTAGCACGGGTTTTGTGTTTATATTTTTTTTGAGGCGATTAAGCTTGAGTGAACTTTTTTTTTTTTTACTCAAAAAGTGCAAAAAAACAACAACTGAAGTTTGGACAGGTGAGGACACCATATATCCTAAAAATATAACCAAGTGGAAGCAAGTAAATAATGAACAGGAGAGGGCCCAGCACAGAGCCCTGGGGAACGCCGCTGGGGACTTTAGATGATTTCAGAGGGATATGAAAGTAATCCCAGTGGAAGCTAACCTCTGCATTAAATGCTTTTCTTACTTAGTATTTATGTTTTGTTTCCAGTCTAAATATCCTTAAATCAATATGTGTTTACTAGATGAGTAAAATGCCATAATATACTATGTCTTGTTTTCTGTGGAATTAATTAAAATGAAGAGAGTTGTTACTTAAAAAAGTAAAATTATCTACCAATGGGGTCAGAAAAAAACACTTAATTCAAACAGAAACAAGATTTTTTTTTTTACCCCTTTTTTTAAGCAAAAACTCAATTTTTTATTTATTGTCCCAGAAAACAAGACATAATATCTCATGTCCTTTCACTCATTTAGTAAATGCATCTTGATTTAAGAATTTTTAGATATTTGGCCTGTTTTTTTGCAGTGTAAGCGAGATGATATCAAGGAACCAATGGTTAATTAACCAGAGTCAGCTGTCGGATTTTTTTGTTGTTTTATTATATTTATTATAAGTCCCCCTCAAGTCACTAATTTCAACCCTTAAAACTCACAAAAATGGCATATTTAAATGTGTTTTCCTTTAAAATAAATGTATGTATTTATGTAGCTTGAATGTAACTCGACACTCTTGCCTCATTTAGAATGCGCGGTTCTATGAATATGCAAATGAGCCCCGTCTCCACTCACTCACTCAGAGATCCACTGGTTGACGATCACACGTTGATCTGATTGGTTACAAGGTGGTTTGTGACGTCAGAAACACCAGCGATTTCAAAGCGTGTTTTTGAGACTGTCTTTGGTTCAAAATATTCAGCAATGCTGTCCACTTATCGACTTACACATGGTGTGTGTGTTAAAGCGGATTAAACACACCACACACACACATAAACAACATTAAACGCTGGATTTACACCACAGGGGGACTTTAACGGCTGTTTTGTCTCATAGAGCTGGATTTCCCTTCTTCATTGACCAATGCCGAGAGAGCGTTCGTTCATCGGCTTGCTCAGTCGCTCGGCTACGTCTCGAAAAGCAGGGGGTAAGTTGAGTCGCATATCACACTAACTCAAGCAGAATGGACGTTTATGTATTATTACACGAGCTGGTGACCGAGCGTTACTCCTAATGCTGTAAGACTACAAAGTTACTGATGATCACGACATCTCTGATTGATTTGAAACAATATATGTAGTAAATAAAGGTGAGCAGAAGACTGAGATGTTCTGATGTGTCTGCAGGAAAGGCTCGAGTCGATGTCTGACCGTGAGGAAGAAGGACGGCACGGAGTCGGCTCACTCCGTCATGACCTGTGACCTCACACACAGCTCCAAACACATGGTGCAGAGCCTCCTGCAGAGGTTCCCCATCACCAACAAGGAGCGCAGCGAGCTCCAGCCGCGCAGCGAGAGGGCCGTGCTCGCGTCCCCCGACACTGGCGAGTCTCCCGCACCGCACCACAAGCGTCCGAACTCACGAGTGACAGGGAGTCGGTGTGTGTCGACTCGATCAGAAGCTTTACTGCGGTTCAGTCCTGTAGAGACGCCTCCATCCATACACAGATCATCAGAGTCACTGAGAAGAACAGGCGGATGATTAGCTGTAGTTAGTGTGTAATGCTGCAGTTTGAGCGTAAACAACATCTGCACACACACACACACACTCACAGCAAAGAGAGAGACTCGCTTTTAGAAATCACTTTTTAACCCTTGTGCATCCTTATGGACATTTTTGTCCTTTTCAGTTTTGTTTTTTGGATCACTTTGCCTGTGTTAAAGCTAACTGCAAAAAACTTGCCACAGGTGTGTATTTTTATTGGAATTTTACTATTTCACCGTCATTTTCTTAAAAAAAATATTTTTTGCATTAGGTACAAAAAATACTCCCTCTCAGCACCTTTTGGACAAAAATGTCCCCATTGAAACCCATTAAAACTGCCATTTTTTAATCCCTGGTTCAGTTAACCATACAATTATGCAATCTTTGTTAAGAGGCTTTCATTCTGATGGCAAGGCTTCAAAAATTAATTTTTTACTATTTTTTTATCAGATGGTGCCATTTTTTTTTTAAGTTTGGCCTATAAAACAAATATCGCTTTATTCCTGTTTTCTGCTTCAGCACATTATAGAGCCAACGGGATAAATTATGCAACGATATTTGTGTGGGTGTGTTGGTATGGATGTCAGAGTGTGGTTAGTATGTGTGTTATAAAAAAATATGTGTGTGTGTGTGTGCTATACATGTGTGTGTTTGTAATACTGAGAGAGAAAAACTGCAAATTCAAATCCAATCACTGTGAGCTCCAGTGGGGTTTTGCTGCCACCCAGTGGGGAAATGATGTTACTACGCCCAAACAAACTGTTACCGAAAGCTCATTTTTTGAGATATCATCCTCAAATTTGGAACACAACCTATTTAGATTTATGGCTTTGATTTTATTGCAGTTTTGAGTTCAACCTGATTTATAAAATATATATTTCATGTAAAATATTTAAAAACATAAACTTATAACTATATAACTTTTTTTTTTTTGGATTTACTTATTATTATTTTTTTACTTCAGCAATAATCTGCAAAGGGTCTTCTTTAAAATGATACCAAACTTAAGTCTTTGCTCCAAAGCGTCACATTTTCTTTTTACCTATGTGTAACTTTTTTTAATTGATGCACAAGGGTTAAGGACTTATCTAACAATTTTCTGATCTAATTGGCATATCATTGTGCTTCTTTTCAGCAAAAACTCACTAAATTTTATTTTTATTTTTATTTAATTGGAAAACAAGATATAGGGCCCTATCTTGCACCCGGCGCAATTGACTTCGTACACTGACGCGTGTGTCATTCGTATTTGCACCCGCGCAAAGACGCACGCCGGTAAACTAGGAAATGAACTCGCGCTCCCTGGGCGGGTCGGCGCAAAAAAGCGGAAACAAGATAAATATACAGAGTTAGAAACGCATTGTTTGCAGTGTGAGCAGACTTGAAAATAAATAAAATAAAATAATCGTAATGATTCCAGACGTTTGGTGCTGTGTTCGAGGCTGGATTTGAACATTTATGAGATCCCAAAACTCTCTCGTTCTCCTCATCTGTTGTTCTGCTTCCTCTAGACAGTAAAAGCAGGACGAGCGGGCGTCTCAGCCACGGGATCCCTCAGGTCCCTCACATGCGAGGCCCGTCTGAACTGGATTGTTTCCGGAGATCGTTGCCCGTGTATGAGCGTCGGGACGAGCTGGTCCAAACCATCAGGGAGAACCAGGTGGTGCTGGTCCTGGGGGAGACCGGCTCAGGCAAAACCACACAGGTCAGGACCGTAAAACATCCATAAAACACTCAAACACGTCTGCGTCATCATAACCCCAGCCGGACCCGTGTGTTTTGCTGTTCAGAGAACATTTTTTGAATGAATGGTCTAAAACTTGGTAAAAGTTTTGGCACTTGCTGTGTGAACACGAACACACACACACACACACACACATGATGGGCGTCACACTTGTGCTCGTCGCGGTCAGAAATGGCGCATTGGAAATGAATGCGAGACGAGTTTCCTCTAGTGGAAGCGTTTGGAACTGCAGCCGAACAACATCTCACTGAACGCTGGTTTACTGAGAGATCAGCTCACACGCCGAACACACACTTACGCCTCACATTATCTCCGTCTATAAAACCGCATTTTTAGACTTCATAAAAAACTATATTTTTGTGCATTTTTCATAACAATAAACGTAAAATTGTTCTCTTCAGCAATAATCTGCAAGTGTGGTGTTTGAGAAGAGATCAAACTTCAGTCTGTCGCTCTAAAGCGTTCCAGATTCTCCACAGTTTAAGCTGGACGTTAAATTATCAGAATAAATGGATTATAAATACAGCGTAAATATAATATAGTACCATAAAATCCCCTAAAAATACTAAATATTAAATAAAAAAACATTATCCAACTAAAATAAAGTACATTATTTCATCAAAAATGTTGTGACCTTATGGACATATTTGTCTTTTTCAATTTAGTTTTTTTGATAATCGAGTCTACTGCATATGTTTTGGCTCATATGTGCATTTTTATTGGACTCGTTCTATTTCACCCCTATTTCCTTTTAAAAATCTATTTTGCACTAGTTACACAAAACAGTTCCTCTCAGGACCTGAAGAACAGAAATGTCCCCATTGAAACCAATTAAAGCGGAAATTTTTAATCCCAGGGCCTTTTAACTATAAAAATGATGCAATCTTTGTTAATTATGTTTTCCTTCTGTTGGAAAGGCTTCATAATGTACACCAGATGGAGTCGTTTTCAAAGCAAAAACTCGCTATGCTCATGCATATTATAAAGCCGATTAGATAAATTATGCAGCTATAATTGTGTGGGTCTGTAGGTGTGGATGTCAGAGTGTATAAAAAAAAAGTGTGTGTGTGTGTCTAATGGGTGTTAGTGCGCCCAACTTTTTGAGATATGAATTTCAAATTTATGACAACTTGTTTAGATTAATGTCTTTGATTTTCTAGCAGTTTTAAAGTTCAACATGTTTCATAACATATCAAATATTGTTTTTCATAAACTTATGCAACTTACAAATAAATCGGTCTGGATTAAGCACTCTTTACATGAGATTAAACGTGTTCCTCCTCTCCCAGATCCCCCAGTTCCTGCTGGACGACTGCAGTGTGAATGGGATTCCCTGCCGGATCTTCTGCACTCAGCCCCGGAGACTGGCGACGATCGCGGTGGCGGAGCGTGTGGCGGCCGAGCGCGGAGAGAAGATCGGGCAGACCGTCGGCTATCAGATCCGCCTGGAGAGCAGGTGCACAACACACACCATTAGCAGACTGTCCCTCGAGAGTTAGGAGTGTGTCACACATCCTACACGCCAAAAAAATGTCTCATTTCCAGTCCAAATATAGCAAAACATTCTCAAATCAAGATGCATTTACTAGATGAGTGAAATGCCATAAGATTAGATATAATAAGTCTTGTTTTCTGGGGAAATAAATCAAAAGTAAGTGAGTTTTTGCCTAAAACTAGCAAAAATATCTGCCAAAGGGTCAGAGAAATAATCTTGTTTCTGTTTGAATTAACATTTTTTTTCACCCCATTGGCAAATAATTAAGCTTTTTTGATAACAAGACACAAATACTGAGTAAGAAAAGCTTTTTTTGCAGTAATGCAATAAACTTAATTCGGAGTCGATTCTCACGCCCAACCACTCAAGACAAGATCGTAAGCGCCGGATGCAGCCGAAACTGCTGGGATGTACAGTGATGTGAATAAGTTTGGACACCCATGCTAAAGTTGCCTAAAAAGAGGAATAAAAAATCATCTTTTGGATATTGATCTTAATGCCTTAATTAGAAAAATTAGGAAAACTCCAACCTTTAAGGACACAAATTTGCTTTGTGAATGAATAATGTATCATAAATAAATAAATGTTTTTCCTTAAAATACAGGGTGCATAAGTCATGACCCCCTATGTTAAATTCCCATAGAGTCAGGCAGATTTTTATTTTTAAAAGCCAGTTATTTCATGGATCCAGGATAATATGCATCCTGATAAAGTTCCCTTGGCCTTTGGAAATAAAATATCCCCACATCATCACACACACCATAGGCTAACTGAAGTAAAACCATGCCAATCTCTAGGTGTGGTGGAAGGTGTGTGATGATGATGTGGGGATATTTTAATCCCAAAGGCCAAGGGAACTTTATCAGGATGCATATTATCCTGGATCCATGAAATAACTGGCTTTTAAAAATAAAAATCTGCCTGACTCTATGGGAATTTAACCCTGACTTACGCACCCTGTATTTTAAGGAAAAACATTTATTTATTTATGATACATTATTCATTCACAAAGAAAATTTGTGTCCTTAAAGGTTGGAGTTTTCCTCATTTTTCTAATTAAGGCATCAAGATCAATATCCAAAAGATGATTTTTTTATTCCTCTTTTTAGGCAACTTTAGCATGGGTGTCCAAACTTATTCACATCACTGTATTTCCCGCCTCCAGTTTCCCTTTGTTTTGCCTCCACGTAATGTCCTGAACGACTGCGAATGTGCTGATGAATTCTGGGTATGTGCTTCTCCTCAGAGTCTCTCCTAAAACCCTGCTGACGTTCTGCACGAGTGGAGTTCTGCTGAGGACGCTGATGGCCGGAGACGACGCGATGTCGATGGTCACGCACGTCATTGTGGTGAGACTTCGAGAATTCAACACTAAACGTGAACGGGAGTGCATAAGACCGACAGGACACCTTCACAATCATGACAGGACACATGTTTTTACAGGGTCTGAAAAATAATCTGTTTGATTATATTTTTCTATATAATATATCATTTTGCCTTTTTAAATTATCAACTCAATTAATTTTGTTTAATTCCGCCAGAAAAAAAAGATTATGTTATTTCACTCATCTAGTAAATGCTTCTTGATTTAAGAATCTTATGATATTTGGACTGAAAACAAGACAAAGTAAGAACAGGTTTTTTTTGCAGTGAATGTTTTAAAATCACTGACACACTCATATTGAACTGCTCACAAAGGAATCGATAAGATAAAAGGATTGGACATTTTAATTTTATAGACCCTGATGCTCGTGCTGGTTGTGCTCCTGCAGGACGAGGTGCACGAGCGAGACGGACTGACGGACTTCTTGCTCACGAAGATGAAGGACATGCTTCAGAAGATGCCGTCGCTAAAGCTAATCCTGTCTAGCGCCGCGCTGGACGTCAGTCTGTTCATCAGATACTTCGGCGCGTGTCCCGTTATTCACAGTACGAAACAAAAACACTCAAACAGTTCTCAGATCAGTGGATATGTGACTGGTTTTGTCCGTCCTTCTGTTGGACTCTCACACATGAATTATGTTGAATATCTGTCAGCTGTTACATTGAACTACACAATTAGATTATACCAGTTTAGCTCAACCAGTGATAAAGCAATGTGATGTTTTGAAATGAGAGAGTTGAATAATAACGGTGATTTTCTTTGAAGTCAAAGGTTGTCCATACGAGGTCAAGCAACTCTTTCTGGAGGATATCCTGCGAACCACCGGATACACCAACAAAGACATGATCAAATACAAGAAGGAGGCGCAGAAAGGTGACGCTTACAGATTAAACACAGCAGCGCTCAAAGAGTCTCTTCCGCTCAGCAAGGCTGCGTTTATTTCATCAAAAATACAGTAAAAATGTGAAATATTATTATAATGTAAATCATCTGTTTTCTATGTGAATATACAGTAAAGTGTAATTTATTCCTGTGAATTTATCATCATTACTCCAGTCTTCAGTGTCGCATGATCCTTCAGAAATCACTCTAATATGAGGATCTGATGATCAAGAAACATTTATGAGTTAAAAACAGTTTTTTGACCACAAAAGCTTGCAGTTTCTTCAAAAAAATCCTTTAAATGGTCTTCAATGCAAAACTGAATACTATAAGTAGCCCTTTAAAATAAATATGAATTATTGTGGCATTAATTAGCCCACAAACAATGTTTATTTTAAAGCCTGAACGAATTTATTTAAAGAAAAATAAATAAATGTTCCTTCTTCAGAGGAGCGGCAGCAGTCGTCTCTGACGCAGTGGTGTGAGTCCCATCGGGCCGACCCGGACCCAGAGCCGGCCCGGGAAAGGACGCCATCTTGTGTCCTGCCCGAGAACGACCTCCTGGACGACGGAGGAGACAGTGTGTTCAGCCAGATGGTCTCTTCTTATGCTCTTTCTCACATCATTACTCAGTGGTCACGTACCTGCAACCAAATAATACGTTAGTAATGTGATTGATGGCTCAATTTATGTAAACGCATTAATCGTTCCAAATTAAATATCGATCGGATTCAATGGGGCGTTTTATTCCTTTCCTAAACCTATCTAGAGAACATGTAAACATTTGATTGGATTGAGAACCGAAACCGAAAGCACTGCGCATGTGCAATGACACAGAAATGCCGTAATGATGTAAAAATATCGTAATGACATAGAAATAGCAGAATGATGTAAATAGTGCGTAATGTCGTTGAAATTGTGTAATGAGGTAGAAATAGCGAATAGCGTAATGACGTAGAAATAGTGCGTAATGTTGTTGAAATTGTGTAATGACGTAGAAATAGCGTAATGATGTAGAAAAAGCGTAATGTCGCTAAAATAGCGTAACGATGTAGAATAGCGTAATGATATAGAAATAGTGAGTAATGTTGTTGAAATAGCTTAATGTCGTTGAAATAGCGTAATGAAGAAGAAATAGCGTAATTATGTAGAAATAGTGCGTAATGTCGTTGAAATAGCGTAATGACGTAGAAATAGCGTAATGTCGTTGAAATAGCTTAATGACAGAAATGGTCTGTAATGTCGTTGAAATAACGTAATGAGGTAGAAATAGCGTAATGTCGTAGTGTAATGATGTAGAAATAGTGCACAATGTTGTTCAAATAGCGCAATGTCGTTGAAATAGCGTAATGACGTAGAAATAGCGTAATGATGTAGAAATAGTGTGTAATGTCGTTGAAATAGCGTAATGTCGTTGAAATAGCATAATGACGTAGAAATAGCATAACGATGTAGAAATAGTGTAATGATGTATAAATAGGGCGTAATGTCGTTGAAATAGCGTAATGACAGAAATGGTCTGTAATGTCGTTGAAATAGTGTAATGATGTAGAAATAGTGCACAATGTCGTTCAAATAGCGCAATGTCGCTGAAATAGCGTAATGACGTAGAAATAGCATAACGATGTAGAAATACTGTAATGATGTATAAATAGTGCGTAATGTCGTTGAAATAGCGTAATGACGTAGAAATATCGTAATGTCGCTGAAATAGCGTAACGATGAAGAAATAATGTAACGACATAGAAATAGTGTGTAATGTCGTTGAAATAGCGTAATGAGGTAGAAATAGCGTAATGATGTCGAAATGGTGTAATGACGTAAAAATAGCACATATGTGCTATTTTTACGTCATTACGGCATTTCTAATAGTGTAATGATGTATTAATAGTGCGTAATGTCGTTGAAATAGCGCAATGACGTAGAAATAGTGCGTAATGTCGTTGAAATAGCGTAATGAGGTAGAAATAGCGTAATGATGTCGAAATGGTGTAATGACGTAAAAATAGCACATATGTGCTATTTTTACGTCATTACGGCATTTCTAATAGTGTAATGATGTATTAATAGTGCGTAATGTCGTTGAAATAGCGCAATGATGTAGAAATAGCATAACAATGTAAAAATAGCGCAATGATGTAGAAATAGTGCGTAATGTCGTTGAAATAGCGTAATGATGTAGAAATAGCGTAATGACAGAAATAGTGCTTAATGTCGTTGAAATAGCATAATGACGTAGAAATAGCATAACAATGTAAAAATAGCGCAATGACGTAGAAATAGTGCGTAATGTCGTTGAAATAGTGTAATGATGTAGAAATAGTGCACAATGTCGTTCAAATAGCGTAATGTCGTTGAAATAGCGTAATGACGTAGAAATAGCATAACGATGTAGAAATAGTGTAATGATGTATAAATTGGTCGTAATGTCGTTGAAATAGCGTAATGACGTAGAAATATCGTAATGTCGCTGAAATAGCGTAACGATGAAGAAATAATGTAATGACATAGAAATAGTGTGTAATGTCGTTGAAATAGCGTAATGAGGTAGAAATAGCGTAATGATGTCGAAATGGTGTAATGACGTAAAAATAGCACATAGCTATCGTCATTACGGCATTTCTAATAGTGTAATGATGTATTAATAGTGCGTAATGTTGTTGAAATAGCGCAATGACGTAGAAATAGTGCGTAATGTCGTTGAAATAGCGTAATGATGTAGAAATAGCGTAATGACAGAAATAGTGCTTAATGTCGTTGAAATAGCATAATGACGTAGAAATAGCATAACAATGTAAAAATAGCGCAATGACGTAGAAATAGTGCGTAATGTCGTTGAAATAGCGTAATGATGTAGAAATAGCGTAATGATGTAGAAATAGTGCGTAATGTCGTTGAAATAGCGTAATGACGTAGAAATAGCATAACAATGTAAAAATAGTGTAATGATGTATAAATAGTGCGTAATGTCGTTGAAATAGCGTAATGACGTAGAAATAGCGTAACGATGTAAAAATAGTGTAATGATGTAGAAATAGTGCGTAATGTCGTTGAAATAGCGCAATGAAGTAGAAATAGCACAATGACGTAGTAATAGCGTAATGATGTTTCAATCACTTCTTTTCTGCGCGCACTCAGAGCGAGAAGGACGTGGCCTCGCTAGAGCCGTGGCTCCTCAGGGAAATGGACGCCTGCATCTCAAACATTTTCTTGAACCAAGACGCTGACGCCTTCATACAGATCTTCAATCTCATCCTGAACGAGAACATCAGTGGTAATGCAGTCGCACACACACACTCAAACACTCTCTGAGCCGAAGTGTGGTGTGTGTTCGTCACGTGTCTGTGCTCTCTCAGTGGATTACAGGCACAGCGAGACGAGCGCCACTGCTCTGATGGTGGCCTCGGGTCGAGGGTTCCTCTGTCAGATGGAGCAGCTGCTCAGCATGGGCGCAAACGTCAACATCAGAGCCTCCAACGGCTGGTGAGGACACACACACACACACACACACACACACATGCTGACTGAAATAAACACAAGTCCCCCTGGAGTCAATCATTTTATCCCTAATACTCATATTTGATCACCAGTGTAACTCGACACCCTCGCCTCTTTTACAATGCGTGGTTCTATGAATATGCAAATTAGCCCCGCCTCCAGTCACTCGCTCAGCTCAGAGGTCCACTCGTCATGGCTTTAAATGATGCAATATTAGTGTTGTTTTCCAGCACAAATATCTAAACATTCTTAAATCAAGATACTTTTTCTGAACCCACTGGAAAATGTTTACTTTATTTGATTTTTTAGCCAGAAAATTACATATAAACTAAAACAAATAATAAGAATGAATAAAGACTAATATATTAATAATATTATTTTTCATATTATTTATTATTTTTGCCCCCCAAAAAACTGATTATAACTTATAAATTGAAATCATAGTAAAAATTCTAATAATATTACCGTAATAACCTCAGGTCAGAAATATTACCGTAATAACCTCAGGTCAGAAATATTACCGTAATAACCTCAGGTCAGAAATATTACCGTAATAATCACAGGTTAGAAATATTACCGTAATACCCTCAGGTCAGAAATATTACTGTAATAACCTCAGGTCAGAAATATTACCGTAATAACCTCAGGTCAGAAATATTACCGCAATAACCACAGGTCAAAAATATTACCGTAATAACCTCAGGTCAGAAATATTACCGTAATAATCTCAGGTCAAATATATTACCGTAATAACCTCAGGTCAGAAATATTACCACAATAACCACAGGTCAGAAATATTACCGTAATAATCTCAGGTCAAATATATTACCGTAATAACCTCAGGTCAGAAATATTACCACAATAACCTCAGGTCAGAAATATTACCGTAATAATCTCAGGTCAAATATATTACCGTAATAACCTCAGGTCAGAAATATTACCACAATAACCACAGGTATTTATAAATTGAAATCATAGTAAAAATTCGAATTACTAACAAAAACTATAATAGTATATCAATGATCTCAACATATATATTAGTATGTAAAGCACTTTTGTAAGCTTCTGCTAATGTAATGTTTACTTCAGGACGGCTCTCGACTGGGCGAAACGCTTCGAGCAACCCGAGGCTGTAGATCTGCTGGAGTCTCACATGTAAGAACTGTGTGTGTGTGTGTGATGGGTAGGTTTAGGGTTAGTTAGGTTAGGGGACAGAATACACAGTTAGTACAATATAAAAACCATTATGTCTATGGAGAGTCCCCACAAAGATAGTAAACCAGCTGTGTGTGTGTGTGTGTGTGTGTGTGTGTGTGCAGATGGGGTGTCGAGCCGGGTCGTCTGGACGAGGCGTCTCTGGTTCAGTCCTCCACATCTGATCTGAGCTCTGAGGACCAGGAGCGTCTCAAAGCGTATCATCACAGCTTCGACGACGAGAAGGTGGATCTGGACCTCATCCTGCACCTGCTGTCCAGCATCTGCCAGAGCTCCGACGAGGGTGAGGACGGGGGCGTGGCCCACACGCAGGCTCCGCCCACTCCAGCTTTACACTGTTCATGTCTCTCTCTCTTCGGTCGGAAAGAAATGCAGTGACGTAGTATAGTCTAGATCAGACTCTCATTCCTCGGCTGGATCGTGTCGAGACTTCACTGAAACTCACATCTGACCTTCGACCCGTTGGACCCCATTGAAGACACTATGTGTGTTCCTCAAAAACCTTCATTTCTTTACGACTGAGGAAAGAAACACATGACATGCGGGAGAGTAAAAAATCTGAAATGTTTTATTCTGAAGTGAACTACTCCTTTAAACACACTCACATATCAGCATAATCATAATCATAATAAGCTTTATTTAGAAGTGTTTGTCCTCAGGCGCGGTGTTGATTTTCCTGCCCGGCTACGATGAGATCGTGTCTCTGAGAGATCGCATCGTCTTTGATGATAAAAGGTTCATGGATCACCAGCAAAGGTGTGTGTGAGTGTCTGTGGTGTGTGTTTCCTTCTGTTCTAATGCAATATTCAGCTGGAAATCATGCAGGGACTGGATTTTTCAACTGAAAATTGCTTGTCTCATGTCTCACAATTCAAAGTCAATAAAAATGTCAGAATTGTAGGACATAAGGTTGGAATTGCGGAAATTGAACTCGGAATTGTGAGAGATAAACTGGGAATTGCTGGGAAAAAAATCTAAATTGTGTGAGATAAACTCAGAATTGCGTATAAAATAAAAATTGTGAGATATGAACTGGGAATTGTGAGATATGAACTGGGAATTTTGAGGTATGAACTGGGAATTTTGAGATATGAACTGGGAATTGTGAGATATGAACTGGGAATTGTGAGTTATGAACTGGGAATTGTGAGATATGAACTGGGAATTTTGAGATATGAACTGGGAATTTTGAGATATGAACTGGGAATTGTAAGATATGAACTGGGAATTGTGAGATATGAACTGGGAATTGTGAGATATGAACTGGGAATATTGAGATATGAACTGGGAATTTTGAGATATGAACTGGGAATTGTAAGATATGAACTGGGAATTGTGAGATATGAACTGGGAATTGTGAGATATGAACTGGCAATTTCGAGATATGAACTGGGAATTGTGAGATATGAGCTGGGAATTGTGAGATATGAACTGGGAATTGTGAGATATGAACTGGCAATTTCGAGATATGAACTGGGAATTGTGAGATATGAACTGGGAATTGTGAGATATGAACTGGGAATTGTGAGATATGAGCTGGGAATTGTGAGATATGAGCTGGGAATTGTGAGATATGAGCTGGGAATTGTGAGATATGAACTGGGAATTGTGAGATATGAACTGGCAATTTCGAGATATGAACTGGCAATTGTGAGATATGAACTGGGAATTGTGAGATATGAACTGGCAATTTCGAGATATGAACTGGGAATTGTGAGATATGAGCTGGGAATTGTGAGATATGAACTGGGAATTGTGAGATATGAACTGGGAATTTCGAGATATGAACTGGGAATTGTGAGATATGAGCTGGGAATTGTGAGATATGAACTGGTAATTGTGAGATATGAACTGGGATTTGTGAGATATGAACTGGCAATTTCGAGATATGAACTGGGAATTGTGAGATATGAGCTGGGAATTGTGAGATATGAACTGGGAATTGTGAGATATGAACTGGCAATTTCGAGATATGAACTGGGAATTGTGAGGTATGAACTGGGAATTTCGAGATTTGAACTGGGAATTTTGAGATATGAACTCGGAATTGTGAGATATGAACTGGGAATTGTGAGATATGACCTGGGAATTGTAAGATATGAGCTGGGAATTGTGAGATATGAACTGGGAATTGTGAGATATGAACTGGGAATTGTGAGATATGAACTGGGAATTGTAAGATATGAACTGGGAATTGTGAGATATGAACTGGGAATTTCGAGTTATGAACTGGGAATTGTAAGATATGAACTGGTAATTGTAAGATATGAACTGGGAATTGTGAGATATGAACTGGGAATTGTAAGATATGAACTGGTAATTGTAAGATATGAACTGGGAATTGTGAGATATGAACTGGGAATTTCGAGTTATGAACTGGGAATTGTAAGATATGAACTGGTAATTGTAAGATATCAACTGGGAATTGTGAGATATGAACTGGGAATTGTGAGATACATGTATTAACTTGGAATTGATGGAAATTAAGACAGAATTTAGTAAATAAAATCATAATTGTGAGATATAAACAAGCAATTGTGTAAAATAAAATCTAAATTGTGAGATATAAACTCAGCATTGTTGGGATAAAAGCAAGAATTTTGATATAGAAACGCGGAATTGCGTGAAATAAAGTCAAAATTGTGAGATATAAACTTGGAGTTGTTGGAAATAAAGTCAGAATTGCGGGAAATGAAATCGGAATTGCATAAAAAAAGTCATAATTGTGAGATAGAGACGCGGAATTGCTTGAAATGATGTCAGAATATAAGTATGTATGCTTTATTGTCAGTTCTACATACATACATATATAATAATTATATAAGATTATAAGTCACAATTACCTTTTAATTGTTTTATTGCGTGGCAGAAAGGAGCTCAGTGTGACCAAGCGTGAGACAAGTGTGCATGTGTTATTGTTAGATGTTGTGTTGACAGTGAGGATCTCCTGCAGGTTTCAGGTGTTCATCCTTCACTCCAGCATGCAGACGTCAGACCAGAAGAAGGTTCTGAGGAACACCCCTAAAGGGGTTCGCAAGATCGTGCGTACATCTTCCTCTCACATCTATAAACCACACACACACACTTTTAAAATCTCACACAATCTCCTCTCAATCCACAGATTCTCTCGACCAACATCGCAGAGACCAGCATTACGGTCAACGATGTTGTTTTTGTCATCGACTCCGGCAAAGTTAAAGAGGTGTGGGTGTTTTTCTCTGCTGATCATATATTTTGTGAACATATTTTGGTAAATTATCTTGTTTGCTTCAGTTCTGTATTACTGGACTGGACCCTCATCCTTCCCCGTAACGCATCTTTCCCTCGCGGGTCAAAATGACCCGAAGCCCTAAAATTATGCTCAATTTTATTTATTTATTTATTTCCAGAAAGCTTATTTATTTTATTTTATTTTGATAATCTTTTTTCTATTTTTTAATGATTTTTTTTTTCTTTTCGGGAGATTTTTTTTAAATTTTAAAATTGTATTTAATTTTAAATCACTAGATTTGATCAATAAATAATAAATAAATAGAAAATGTAAGCACATTCCTCACATTCTTTCAACTTAAATTCAAAATAACTCAATTTCCTGCGTCACTCCTTTTAGTTCAGCTGTAAATATCTCACATTAGGAGTCTGTGCCGTCTTGTGGACAATAATAATAACACATGATATTTCATAACTGCCTAAAGCCGTTATGAAATATTTTTTGTAAAATATTTAAATATTAAATATTATTTAAATATTATATTTAAAATATTGTTTTAGTAAAGTTTTAGCATTTTTAGTTTGAATTTTGAGCATGTTTAGGGTTTTCTATGTGAACTGAAGCATTCCAGTCATTCCTGAGGGGCTACTTTTTTACATTTCAACCACAAAGCTCCTCGAATCCTTGACATTTTGTGTGTGTCCGTGGTTCAAGTGTGATAAAGTCCTGGGGTCTTGGACCCTCTGATGAACACTCAATCTGTAAACATCTTTAAATGACTGTTACAGAAAGCCTACGACGCTTTGAATAACGTGACGATGCTGAAGATGGTGTGGATCTCGAAGGCCAGCGCTCTGCAGAGGAAGGGCAGGTGTGTGTGTGTGTGTGATGGTCCGGGTGAGTCTCCGGCCGAAACATGGCCAGCGTTTGATTGCAGAGCTGATGAAGACGTGTGTTTTTGTTGTTTAGAGCGGGGCGCTGCAGACCGGGGATCTGCTTCCATCTCTTCAGCCGTCTGAGGTTCAACAACATGCTGGAACATCAGATTCCACAGCTACTGCGCATGCCTCTGCAGGTACACACACACACACACACCACATGTCCATCTGAGCTTCACAGAAATGACCAGGACTAAAATAACTGTGTGTGTTTCTCAGGAACTGTGTCTGCACACTAAGCTCCTGGCTCCCGTCTCCTGCCCGATCGCGGAGTTCCTGTCGAGAGCACCTGAGCCGCCGCACATGCACACGGTCAAACACGCCGTGCAGATGCTCAAGGTCACGCAAACATTACAACACAGTCATTATCAGATCCGTGGTTCAGAAAACAGTCCCATCTGAATTGGTGCAGATGAGTAGGAAAAGTAACCATGTTTCTTTGTGAATTAAGTGTGTGTTTTTTATCCCATTAGCTTTTTTAAAGCAAAAACTCTTAAGAATGTTTAGATATTTGGACTGGAAACTAGACAAAAAGACTGAGTAATAAAGCGTGTCATTGAAGCCCTGCTCTCTGACTCCTCCCACAGACCATCGATGCCATGGACCCCTGGGAGAACCTGACGGAGCTGGGCTTCCACCTGGCCGACCTGCCCGTGGAGCCGCACCTGGGGAAGATGGTTCTGTGTGCGGTGGTTCTGAAGTGTCTGGACCCGATCCTCACCATCGCCTGTACGCTGGCCCACCGAGACCCGTTCGTTCTGCCGGCTCAGGCCGCTCAGAAGCGCGGAGCCATGCTGTGCCGGAAACGCTTCACCGCAAACACCTTCAGCGACCACATGGCCCTGCTCCGGGCCTTTCAGGTCAGAAATATTACCGTAATAACCTCAGGTCAGAAATATTACCTTAATAACCACAGGTCAGAAATATTACCGTAATAATCACAGGTCAGAAATATTACCGTAATAACCTCAGGTCAGAAATATTACCTTAATAACCACAGGTCAGAAATATTACCGTAATAATCACAGGTCAGAAATATTACCGTAATAATTACAGGTTAGAAATATTACCGTAATAATCACAGGTCAGAAATATTACCGTAATAACCACAGGTCAGAAATATTACCGTAATAACCTCAGGTCAGAAATATTACCGTAATAACCACAGGTCAGAAATATTACTGTAATAACCTTAGATTAGAAATATTACCGTAAAAACCACAGGTCAGAAATATTACCGTAATAATCACAGGTTAGAAATATTACCGTAATAATCACAGGTCAGAAATATTACCGTAAAAACACAGGTCAGAAATATTACCGTAATAACCTCAGGTCAGATATATTACCGTAATAACCTCAGGTCAGAAATATTACCGTAATAACCTCAGGTCAGAAATATTACCGTAATAACCACAGGTCAGAAATATTACCGTAATAACCTCAGGTTAGAAATATTACCGTAATAACCTCAGGTTAGAAATATTACCGTAATAACCTCAGGTTAGAAATATTACCGTAATAACCTCAGGTCAGAAATACTACCGTAATAACCACAGGTCAGAAATATTACCGTAATAACCTCAGGTCAGAAATACTACCGTAATAACCTCAGGTCAGAAATATTACCGTAATAACCACAGGTCAGAAATATTACCTTAATAACCTCAGGTCAGAAACACAAAAAATATTAACGCTAAAATATATTTATCTATGTAACTTTCGTGAGATAAAAACACTCAAAGCACTTTCTTCCGCTGGATAAAATAGTCCCTGACTGTGAACACTGAACAGCAACAGAGGTTTGCATAACTTATTTCGCCGTCTTGTGAACACGGAGAAGCAGCGCAACTGACAAATGACTAAAGACCCGGGAAAACCCTTAACTGTTAAAAGATATCGCAGCGGATATTAAAACATTTTTTGATGAAGGAAAATGATATCATATCTACAGTAAATGCAGGTACACTCACTCTCACAATACTCATGCTTCAATGATATAACATCAATGAGAACATGTTTACGTTGCTAAGAGTGGTTGCTAGGGGTGTTGTGTAGTGATGCATAGAATCGTTGGGCGAATAAATACTGTTATAAAACGGTTAGTTCCAATCCTTGATTCTGATTGGTCAATAGTTTTATTCTTGCTGTTTTAAGTCTGCTTCAGCTCGCGTCGAGCCTAACAACGCCCTCAGACGGGACTTACTCTCGATACAGGACAGCCTCTCGTACCTTATTGCTTACATATAGTTTTTATTCATATTTTGAATTGGTTATTATTTTAGTTTTTTTAGTTTTCGCAGAAGTTGACTGTTGTTGTCTTTAGGCGTGGC
This sequence comes from Pimephales promelas, assembly GCF_016745375.1. The sequence goes on along the minus strand of NW_024121976.1, from coordinate 2,131,427 downwards.
AGAAAGCTCGCAGTGACGGCTGGGAAAGAGCGTTCTGTGAGAAGAACTTCCTCTCTCAGGCCACGATGGAGATCATCGTCGGGATGCGGACTCAGCTTCTGGGACAGCTCCGGGCCACAGGTCAAAGTTCACAGCCGCATCTTTACAGTAACAGTGTTTGTAATATATATATTAAATGAGTTAAATGAGTATATTAAATGAGTACTAAATGAGTTTAAATAAAAAAAAGAAAAAAAAAAAAAAATATATATATATATATATATATATTACATATACTGTGTGTGTGTATATATATATATATTTTTTTTTTTTTAATTTAAACTCATTTAGTTCAGTTAGAGAACAGAGTCAGATTTCATTAATCACGAGAGCGAGATGATGATGAGATTTTGATTAATTCCCCGGAGAACAAGACATAATATCTCATGGCCTTACTCATCTAGTAAATGTTTTTAAGAATGTTCATATATTTGGACTGGACACAAGACACACACACACACACACACTGAGTAAGAAGAGTCTGTGAGTAAGAGTCCTGATGGTGAACCGAAGCGCTGTTTGTCTCCGCAGGGTTCGTGCGAGCGAGGGGTGGCGGGGACATCCGGGACGTGAACCAGAACTCGGAGAACTGGGCGGTGGTCAAGGCCGCGCTGGTTTCTGGGATGTATCCCAACCTGATCCATGTGGAGCGGGACAGCCTGAGCCTCACGAGCTCCAGAGAGAAGAGGGTTCGCTTCCACCCCACGTCCGTCCTGAGCCAGCCGCAGTACAAGAAGGTCAGAGTGGAGGATCACAGCGAGGGCGGCACAATCAATCAGAACAACACACACAAGTATCGAAAATGAAAATAGGGAATCGATTTTACAAAAGCGATTTTAAAAATACCTTTCATTAATCAAATAATCCTGAAAAATGTAATTCTTGATCATCAGATCCTCGAATATAGTGATTTCTGAAGGATCATGTGACACTGAAGACTGATGATAAATTCAGGAATAAATTACACTTTACTGTATTTTCACATAGAAAACTGTTATTTTACATTGTAATATTATTTCACAATATTGCTGTTTTTACTGTATTTTAAATCAAATAAATGCAGCCTTTTAAAAACATAAAAAAATCTTACAGACCCCAAACTTTTGAACGTCAGACAATGTATATTAGCATATTAACTGATACTATGGAAATGGACCTTGATCGATTATATCCATACAAGGCCTTAACTATATTAAATAAAAAATAATTAAAAACAACTATTTAAAGTAACTATCAATGTAGTGTAGTAAGAGTATTGGGTAACCTAAAAGCTGTTCTGATTGACTAGGCCAATCTCAACACGTTAAAATAGCTTAAAATCGTTTTTAGAGTTTCCCTATTCAGGGCTAAAACAGGTAGTGTATCCCAAAAATGTCAATGTTAACATTCAGATTAATATTCTACACATCCAGACCTTTCAGAAAAGCATGATTTTGTCAGGGGAGGGGGTTGGGGTGTATGATAGACGAATGGTCGTGGCCTATGCATGAAATGGGCTCATTATGTCAACATAAAGCCTTAACTATGTTAATTTTAGACGCCTACCAATAAGCAGCATGGTAGATATTTGACCTAAGTCATCATATGTTAAGTTTGAGTGTGTATTGGGTCCCTTAAAAGCTGTTCTGATTGACTAGGCCAATCTCGAAATGTTAAAATCGCTTAAAAACGTTTTTAGGATTTCCCTATTCAGAGGCCTAAAACAGGTAGTGCAACCCAAAATTTTCAATGTTAACATTCAGATTCATATTCTACACATCCAGACCTTTGTGTAGAGGGGTGGGAGGGGTGGGGGGGGCACGGTAGGCCTATGTAGCTCGCCGCCTATATCTAAATAATAACATAATAGTTATTTTCCTCCACACATCTGTACCCAGATCCCTCCAGCCAATGGCCAGGCAGCAGCAGTGGAGTCCCTGCCCTGTGATTGGCTGATTTACGACGAGATGACGCGTGCGCACAGGATCGCTAGCGTCAGATGCTGCTCTGTGGTCACGCCCCTGACCGTCGCTATATTCGGAGGATGTGCGAAACTCCCGAGCTCCGCCTTGCAGGAACACAGAGGAGGTGACCAGCACGGATTCAAAACACACCTAAAGTTTACTTGGATATCGGCAACCATATCGGTATCATTATGTTCACTTTTAATGTTATCGGTCTAATAATAAAATGTGTATGATATATTAGAGCTGATAAATCATGTATTATTCCTTCAGATGCACACTGTTCAACATGATGATTATTAGAGCCCGACCGATAAAGGATTTTGAAGGCCGATACCGATACAAATATTGTTGGGTTCGATATTTTTTTTTTATTAAATATTGTTGGATTTCACACACGTGTAAAAGAAAAGCTAACTTTTCTGCACAAGATACGTTTGATACTTTTTCTCTATGTCTAAATGTTCACTCCTCGCAAGTATAACTTACATTTTACAATGCAGGGACTGTAACTAGAGATATGCTAGTTATTAATACAGTAATCATTACTTTATTTAGGCAGAAAAAGTTCATTGTGGTTTCCAAGCTCATTAATGTTAACGTTAGCGGTCTTCCACTGATGATAGTGGCGTTAGCTAGCTTTGTGGTTAGCTAGTCTATGATGAGCAATAGATAACGTCATACTGCAAATTGTAAAACATACATTTTTAATATAACAGGCCAAGGAGAGATGATTGAAGCGTGTTTCATCCGTTTTTATTTTATTTTTTAAATATTCATTTATCGGCCATTATAACTGCTGATACCGATATTATGGAAAATGCCTAATATCGGCTGATAATATCGGTCTGGCTCTAATGATTATGAATTGCTTGAAGTATGATCACTTCAAAAAAGGAAAAGACAGTTCAGTGCGAGAACTGTATTTAATGGCGAGACTTTTGTTTTGTAATCAGACTCTCAAAAATCATGATTTCGATTTATCGCCCGAAATATCGGCGTTCATGAATTATCGGTTATCGGTATCGGCCACAATTTTCAAGTCGATCAATCACTAGTACTTTTTTTCTAAACCTGAAACTATTGTAATTAGACATGCACTGATATGGAAATTTTGGCTGGTACCGATAACCGATATTTCTTTTATATTTGATAGCCGATAACCGATATATTGGCTGATAAATCGAAATAAAAAATTTCATGTAATTTTTAAATGCCTGATTACAAAAACAAAAGTCTCATCATTAAAATCCCCGTCTCAAACACACAGTTATGATGTTCTCATGATAATGTTATGTAGCTGATATGACACATGTTGCACTGAACTGTATTTTCCTTTTTTGAAGTGATTTCAATCATATTTCAAGCGATTCATAATCATCATGTTGAACAGTGCGCATCTGAAGGAAATAATACATTATTTATCAGCTCTAATACATCAGACACATTTTATTATCAGACCGATAACATTAAAAATGAACCGATATCAGCTGCTATTGTGGCCGATATATCATGATCATAAGTGTGTATTTGAGATGCTGCTGCGTGTTTCTGCAGTTGAACGCTGATGTCATTGCGTATGTTTTCAGTCGGTGACGGTGTGAATGACAGCAGTGACAGCGAGATGGAGGATCGAGCCACGGCTCATCTGGCTCACATCAGCATCGACGAGTGGCTCAACTTCAAACTCGACCGAGAGGTAAAACTCATTCATCGCTTCTTTCTGATATTCTGCATTTAACTGAAAATTCAATATCCATAACTATGTGTTCAGTGGTGTATAAGGAGCTTAAATAATGAACTGTTTTTATTAGCTTAGAATGAGCGTTTCTCTGCACACACCGCGGGTCCGCTGACATCACCATGTTTCTATTAGGGATGGGCGATTAATCGCATCCAAAATAAAAGTTTGTGTTTACATAATATATGTGTATGTAGTGTGTGTAATTAATTTGTATATATAAATACCCACACATGCATGTATATATTTAAGAAAAATGTGTTATTAATATATCAAATATTTATTTTTATATATAATATTAATTGTGAATAAATATATATAAAATATATACGAAGAGTGCAGATGCAAAAGTGCCATTGGAAATTTTCTTCTAAAATGATTTTTTTATCAAGCTTGTATATTTAAGTTCAGTGATTTCACTTAAATTGCAATGAGGATTACCTAATTGTCATTTAAGTGAAATTACTGAACTTGAATATATAAGCTTAATAAAAATGATCATTTTAGAAGAAAATTTCCAATGGCTTTTGCATCTGAACTCTTCATACATGCACATATTTCTTAAATATATACATGGACATGCATATGTGGGTATTTATATATACAAATTAATTATACACACTACACAAACATATATTATGTAAACACAAACTTTTATTTTGGATGCCCATCACCATGTTTCTACGTTTCGTCACTGTGTTGTTCTTCATGATAAGAAACTGCTAAAGTCAGCGAGTAAATAATATTCACAATAACATCTTTTTAAAACTAATTTCTTATTTTATCTTTTTATCACTTTCTGCCGGCCACCGTAACTTCTGTTGAGTGCAGTTCACAAACTCACCACTAGATACCTCTAAAAATGACACACTGCACCTTTAAATTAGATCAATAACAACAATATACAATTAAATATGGCTAATCAAAGGGATATGTGTGTGTGTGTGTGTGTGTGTGCAGATGGCGGAGCTGGTGTTCGGGCTCAGACAGCGCTGGCAGAGCTTGTTCCTGCGCCGGATCCGCTCTCCGTCTAAGGCCTGCTCTCAGCTGGACGAGGCCACGGTCCGCACGCTGGTGTCGGTGCTGTCGGCGGAGGAGCAGGCCTCGGGTCTCCAGCAGCCCACCGGCATCGGCCAGAGACCCCGACCTATGAACTCTGACGAGGCCCCGCAGACGGCCTGCAGGAGCACGGAGGAGCCGCCCAGCCCCGACAGGTGTGTGTGTGTGTGTGTGTGTGTGTGTGTGGACTCTATCATATACCCGGTGCTATGCTGGTGTGATGCTGATGTGTGTGTGTGTGTGTGTGTATCCTACAGACCTCGGCTGGCGTCTCAGATGAAGAATCACAGATCGCTTTACTCGAAGCCGCTGGGAGAGGAGCAGGTCCCGTTTCACAGCGCTGACGACTCTTCATCTCCCTCTTCTGGGAAAGTACGTGACGTTACGGGTTCACGACTCATTTTAGATTACGATATTTAAGACGAAACCAGTGTTTTTTTTTTTTTCATGTACGGGTCATTTTTAGGCTATCCAAAATACACCTTTAAAGTCCCCCTATGGTGTAAATCCAGCGTTTAATGTTTATGTGTGTTAAATACGCTTAACCATGTGTAAGTTGATAAGTGGACAGCATTGCTGAGTATTTCCTCCTTAAAACTGAAAGCGCGTCTCAAAAACACGCTTTGAAATCGCTGGTGTTTCTGACGACACAAACCACCTTGTAACCAATCAGATCAGATCTCTGAGTGAGCGAATGAGTCTCCCAGGGGTCCTCATTTGCATATTCATACAACTGTGCATACGAAATGAGGCGAGGGTGTCGAGTTACATTCAAGATATTTTAAGACGTGAAGACGTGACGTTTAAATATGTAATTTTGATGAGTTTTAAGGGATACAATTATTGACTACAGGGGGACTTTAAATTTATAGACTTATTTTAATGCACTTTTATTTGCTCTCTAAAGTCATAAATCTCCACTTCTGCAGCTTTGCACACACCAGACCTTACAGTTTTATTCATATCTATACGCTGAAGGTTTATTCATATATCATTCGCCTGATTTATACAACATTTTACTCCTTAAAACATGATGAAAATGTATTTTTCTGTAAAATCAGGATTTTCTGATTTATAAGAGATGAAAAGAGAAATCCATATGACAACAAAATCAGACAAGAGTCTTAAACCCGGCGTTCAGAGTTCTCTCCTGAAAATGTATGCAAATGAGGGCATATTTAATGAAATAGTACCTAATTTGCTTATTTAAACATTACATCTCAGAAAACATCCTTAACCTCTTAAGTGACCCCCCCCCCCTTTTTTTTGAATATAGATGAAAATGCACATTTCAAACTTAAATGGTTGTAATTCAAGAATGCTTTGGAATATAGACGTAAGATTGGTCTCGTTTTAAAGAAGACATTTGGCAGATTTTTGTAGAAGTGAAAGAAATTAAGAATGTGAAATAGAAAAAAAGTTATACAACTTTGAGTTTATGAAAATGTACAATATAAAAAATGTAATTATTCATATTTTATATAAAATATATATTTTCAAAACCTGGGCAACTCTAAAACTGCAACAAAAAAAAAATCTGAATAAGTTGTGTTTCACATTTTAGGTTGATATCTCAAAAAATGAGATTTTGTTTGGGCGCAGTACCAACCTTTTTCACTAGGGCACAACCAGACTCCATTACTGCCCATATAAGGGCGCCTCCATTTCCATATGAAATAATAATTATTATAATTATAAAATAATTGAATGAAGGCTTTCTTTCTTTTGAACAGGTTTCTACCCTTCTTTCATGATTTTTCTTGTTCATCACAATTTCAAAATAAAGGTCTAAACACGCCTTAGAGTATGAAAATATTCTTGTTGCAAATTGATAAATTACGGCTCCTCTGTAAAATATTTTGAAAATCAAAAAAAATTCTAAGCTTTCAAATGATATATAGTTTGTCAAGATTAGTTTACGTTTAGTATAGGATAATAGCGTTTTAAAAATGTAATGGATTTGGGCCCACCGGTGGGTAAGTATGAGGGATGGACTGATATGAAAATAACCGATACGGATAATTCCTTATATTTGAAAGCCGATAACCGATATATCGGCCGATAAATCTAAATCCAAATTCTGATATAATTTTTGAGATCGGACGGATAACATTAAAAATGAACCGATATCTCATGCATCTCTGGGTAAGTGCGACGGCGTCTCAGTGAAGGTCCGTCTGGTGTGTGTCCTGACTGAGTTGTAATGTTTGGGTGTGTGTAGAGCTGCTCGTCTCCGTCGCCGAGGCCGCTGCGCTCCTGTGTGCGATACTTCATCATGAAGAGCAGCAACATGAGGAACATCGAGCTGTCCCAGCAGAGGGGCATCTGGTCCACCACTCCCAGCAACGAGCACAAGCTGACCCGGGCCTTCCAGGAGAGCAGCGCCGTGTTCCTCGTGTTCTCCGTGCAGGGCTCCGGACACTTCCAGGTGTGTGTGTGTGTGTGTGTTGCCAAAACCCAATACTCGAGCTCAGGAATCGGATACTTGTTATAAAATTAAAATTTTGATTCCGTTTCAATGTGAGTTTAAACGATTCGAGCACGAGTGTTTTCTGTCCTCGTGTGTATCAGTGTATCGGACCCGTGCCGCTCTTAAAGCGACAGCGCTAATATTCCTGCCGTCTCTAGAATAACTCTAATCACACTAGACAAAAATTCCCATTGTAAAACTATATTTTATTTATAAAGTGCAGTGTTATTTTAGTTTCTGCACCTGAAATTTTAAAACACTATTTATTTCACTTGTATCGTTGTTCGATTGTGTCTATTTGAGCGATTGCTACTTTTATTATGTGTTATTTTTTAATTACTGAGTGTTATTGATCGATACTGATGAGGGCTGTCAAATAAAAATGCAAATTTTGAATATTCGTCGAATTAAAAAAAAGGGACATTCGAAGTTTTGGTTTGTCAAGAGCAAAGGCTGTAAAAAATGTGTGTAGTGTGTGTGTGACGTCACCCGTAGTGTTTCTGAAGCCCAAAGTGGGCGGGGCCGGCCATCGCCATCTTGACCGCGCATCACTCCCGCATAAACGAACATGTGCAGTGAGGCGGATTAGCTGACGCTAGCAAACAAACGGCTAGTAGTGACATCGACGGCAATGCACCTGTCACTCAACTGGCCACGCCCCCACCTTCATTATGAAGTCACAGTCCACATTTTCCACCAGATGAACATGTTTATTTCTGCGGTACAGTTGGACATTTTAACATGCGGGTCTATGGGAGACGATACTCTAACATGAAGTATTGGCTTCAGAATTGGAATATAATTCTAATTTTGCTAATATTTAAGAAAGAAATTAGAATTTAGCTTTTCAGCCGTTTTGACAGCTCTAATACTGACTGTGTGTGTGTGTGTGTCAGGGTTACGCGCGCATGACGTCGGCCATCAGTGGCGAGAGGTGTCTGGACTGGGGTTCGGTCGGTCTGGGCGGTGTGTTCGGGGTGGAGTGGGTCCGGAAGGAGAGTCTGCCGTTCCAGCTCACACAGCATCTCCTGAACCCCTGGAACGACAACAAGAGGGTCCAGATCAGCCGGGACGGACAGGTACGTCACACACACACACACACACACAGCCCTGCACCTTACCTGAGTGTCACTTGTAAAGAGAAATGCAATTTAATGCATCTTGTAATGAGTCATTTTCACAGTGCAGTATCTCTTTGAATATGCAAATGTTGTATGAATATGCAAATGAGCCCCGTCTACACTCTCGACTCACTCACTCACTCACTCAGAGATCCACTGGTTGATGATCACACGTTGATCTGATTGGTTAATGGGTCGTTTGTGGCGTCAGAAACACCAGCGATTTCAAAGGTTATGAAATAATGGTTTTTAGTGAATGATTCAATGATTCACTTCATTACTGGATGATTCTGTGTTTTTGAACAAATCTCTTGAGTGAATGATTCAGTGACTCACTTCATTACTGGATGATTCTGTGTTATTGAACAAATCTCTCGAGTGAATGATTCAGTGACTCACTTTATTACTGGATGATTCTGTGTTTTTGAACAAGTCTGTTGAGTGAATGATTCAGTGACTCACTTCATTACTGGATGATTTAGGGTTTTTGAACAAATCTCTTGAGTGAATGATTCAGTGACTCACTTCATTACTGGATGATTCTGTGTTTTTGAACAAATCTCTTGAGTGAATGATTCAGTGACTCACTTTATTACTGGATGATTCTGTGTTTTTGAACAAGTCTGTTGAGTGAATGATTCAGTGACTCACTTTATTACTGGATGATTCTGTGTTTTTGAACAAATCTCTTGAGTGAATGATTCAGTGACTCACTTCATTACTGGATGATTCAGTGTTTTTGAACCAATTTCTTGAGTGAATGATTCAGTGAATCACTCATTACTGGATGATTCTGTGTTTTTGAACAAATCTCTTGAGTGAATGATTCAGTGACTCACTCATTACTGGATGATTCTGTTATTGAACAAATCTCTTGAGTGAATGATTCAGTGACTCACTTCATTACTGGATGATGCGATATTTTTGAACAAATCTCTTGAGTGAATGATTCAATGACTCGCTTCATTACTGGATGATTCAGTGTTTTTGAACAAATCTCTTGAGTGAATGATTCAGTGACTCACTTCATTACTGTAAGATTCCGTCTTTTTGAACAAATCTCTTGAGTGAATGATTCAGTGACTCACTTCATTACTGGATGATTCTGTGTTTTTGAATGAATTTCTTGAGTGAATGATTCAGTGACTCACTCATGTTTTAACAGTCCTCCTACTGGTGTAATGATGTAATGATTCAATCTTTATTTATAGTCATGTGTCTTTCAGAAGCTGATTGACTCTAGTGTGATCTCTACTGTAGACATCAGTGTTTATATCCTAACTATAAACTTTATTTGCTATATGAATATATGAATGATTGTAATCCAGATTGTGATCATTAAATCATTTCATTTCCTTGATGATGGTGTTAATGTTTCGTGTGTGTGTGTGTGTGTGTGTTGAACAGGAGCTGGAGCCTCAGGCTGGGAGTCAGTTGCTGCAGTTCTGGGAGCGAATCTGAACCGATCGATCCGGATCGACATCAGAAACACAATCACACTGCAGAAACATCACGTTCATCCTCCGCGTTTCTGATCATACTGTAATCAACACACACTTACTGGAGGAGAACGATCACTGAAGACGCTTCTCCTCCAGTGGATGTGTCTCGATGTGAGAAAGTTTAGACAGAAACGCAGAGGATGAACACACACGTGTTTTGCAGTGCATCATGTTTGTTTGTTTATGGGCGTTAATAGACTGAAGTATGGAGTAAATATCTGTGTTTTGTTCTGGCTTTATTTCAGTGATTCGGCCTCTTAAACCTCAGAGATGTTTTATGAATCTGTGTTTTTAAATCTTCATGATCAGTTCGCCGTGCTTTTCTTTTAATTGCTGTGCAAGTGTTCTTGTCATCCATGATGGCTGCACACACACTCGTGTTCGAGGACGTGTTGGACGTGTTTCTCTGTTCACTGATCATTCGCTCTACGACACACACAAGTTCATTTGTAACGATCATTAACTCTGTATGTTCAGTGTTTGTTTTGAGTTATGCAAATGTATTATTTGCAATAAAAAAATGATTTGCATGTTTGTTTGTTTTTGACTGTTTTCTTGATTTAAAATAAGATTAACCAGCGATTCAATTTAATGTTAATTCGATTCTCGTTTCAATGTAACTTAATTTTACTTGAAAACCTGGATATATTGTGATTTCTAGACCTGGAAAAGTCCGTTTTTACCTTAAATATTGCAGCTGATGTTTATTATATTTCACATGACTTTGTCTTGTATTGTTATCATTGTTATTACCATTGAGTGTTTGAAAGGCACTTTTAATCAAATGCATTATTGTAATTAAAAGTCATGATCGAGACGTCAAACTCGTTATCAGCTGTCAATCAAAGTTAACCGCCCTTATTTGTCATACATTTTATATATAAATACGATCTAAACTAACGAGTTAGAAATAAATTCACCCCCCTCACAGTTGTCGGGCACGCGGAACCTATTGAAGATTACAATAAAAGTCCATGGAACCAAACTGTAAAAACATGAATTTATGCTGTGAAAACGGACATTTTAGCATGGGGTATATGGACATTTGCTCCCTTTTGGGACCGGCCTCTAGCGGATTTTCGATGTATTGCAGTTTATCGCTCTTGTGTTGCCGTTTGATACATTATACACACATAAACAACATTAAACACTGGATTTACACCACAGGGGGACTTTAAATATCTGGCGCCCTCTTGTGGTCATCGTGTGTAGCGCTGTATTTCCGCCTTCGCGTTTTGTCGCTTGTCCCTCGCGGGCTCTCGTCCGTGTTGAGTCCAGCCTGCTACAGAAACAACACGTGTGTAACATCATGGAGTTCGAGGGCTGCAACTGCTTCAGACAGAGGCTCGTTTTATCCACACTGAGCGGGAAACGAGTGAAAATACGGAACATCAGGTCTAAAGATGATAATCCGGGCCTTCGAGGTGATCAAACATCATAACTGCATAATTACAGCACACGTGACGCAGCGTGCAGGCACTGCTCATGGGTTACACTGTTTATTTACATTTCACTTATGTTATTGTCTTCTATTATTTAGACGTTGTTACTATTATTCAATGTATTCCAAGCTTCGGTAATACTGTGTTATTTACAGTTATGCCAATAAAGTAAATTTGATTTGTTTTGAAAACAACCAGATATCAATAACAGTATTCTCAGCGTCTGTAAATATATAGATGAGTGGATTGAGGATTTATGTGTTTGACATTTTCTCATTTGTTTTCTTAAATTAGATTTGTTCTAGATTACTATTTCTTTTATTATCGTTAACATAATTTGTTTTCATTGCGTCAATGTATTTTTAAGTTCAATATTGTACATTTTAAATGATTTTATTCTAATTATTTGAGTCTTTTGAGTAGTTAATATTCACATTAACTGTTTTCCATCCACTGCAACACATTATTGTAAAACAATTATATTTTAATGTTGTAAGACACATTCGCGAGTTTATGTCAGACATTGAACCGCGACTCTTCCCATCAGATTTTAAACAGTTTCTGCTCTAATGTCAGAGATATGTTTAGTGTTAGTGTTTCTGAACTCTGTTTCTGTGTCAGATTTTGAAGCGAGCTTCATCCGTCTCCTCGACAAAGTGACGAACGGCACAAGAATAGAAATCAACCAAACGGGTGAGTTTCATATTTTCATTCAAGCAGGTTGATTATTTATTCTCCTCATATTCTCCATTGTTGCGGCTCCTCTCTTTCCAGTCTGTCAGTAACGCTCTGTTTACTTCCTGTCTTTATGAAGCCCCTCCACACTGTGCTCTGATTGGTTGGCTGGAGCAGTGTGTTGTGATTGGTCCCGCCCCTTTCCATAACCACCAGTTTAACACTCTACTGACTAACTCCCTTTATTCTGCGTATGAATTATTAAACCCTGTGGTGCTCTTCGTGTGTCAGTCATGAAAGAAATTTATTTTTTTATTAATGAAATTAGTGTAGTATATTCTAGTTTGATAATGTTTTTTTTAATTTAATATTTTGTATTTTTTTTGTAGTAAATTAAATTTACACTGTATTTATAATCCATGAGCGTTCAGTGAGATGTTGTTGGGCTGCAGTTCCAAACGCTTCCACTAGAGGAAACTCGTCTTGTTCATTTCCAATGCGGCGTTTCTGACCGCGACGAGCACGAGTGCGACTGTTGTTAAGAAGAAAGACTCGTTCCCGGAAGAAACCTGGAGACTAAAATGGAGGCGTTTCAGGGAGTTTGTGGTTGTCTCTGCAGTCTCGCCGTCGGCTTATGACGACACACACACTGTTAAAGTCAGCTGACCTTACTAATAGACTGACCAATCTCTGTGTAGAAGTGAACTGGTGGCGCTGCCGTCTTTCTAAACTCATTCTCCAGCTCTTGTAAAGTGTGTCTGAAGCTGATTCGTCCACGTGTGTGTGTGTGTGTGCAGGGACGGTGCTGTTCTACCAGCCGGGGCTCCTGACGGGCGGCGCCGTGGAGCACGAGTGTCACACACAGCGATCTGTGGGATATTACCTGGAGCCGCTGCTGATGCTGGGGCCGTTCATGAAGAGCCCGCTGAGGGCCGTGCTGAAGGGGGTCACCAACGGACCCGACGACCCGTCCGTGAGTACACACACACACACCATCTGATAAACCTGGAACACACAGATTTGTTGCACAGATGCACAGAGTGTGTGTAGAGGTCAACAGGGCCTGGGAAGTTTGTGAATTCTGCCTTCAGATTATCATAAAAGTTTATAGTTGAGATATAAACACTGATGTCTACAGTAGAGATCACACTAGAGTCAATCAGCTTCTGAAAGACACATGACTATAAATAAAGATTGAATCATTACATCATTACACCAGTAGGAGGAGACAAGAGACTGTTAAAACATGAGTGAGTCACTGAATCATTCACTCAAGAGATTTGTTCAAAAATATCGCATCATCCAGTAATGAAGTGAGTCATTGAATCATTCACTCAAGAGATTCGTTCAAAAATATCGCATCATCCAGTAATGAAGTGAGTCACTGAATCATTCACTCAAGAGATTTGTTCAAAAACACTGAATCATCCAGTAATGAAGTGAGTCATTGAATCATTCACTCAAGAGATTTGTTCAAAAATATCGCATCATCCAGTAATGAAGTGAGTCACTGAATCATTCACTCAAGAGATTTGTTCAAAAACACGGCATCATCCAGTAATGAAGTGAGTCACTGAATCATTCACTCTAGAGATTTGTTCAAAAATATCGCATCATCCAGTAATGAAGTGAGTCATTGAATCATTCACTCAAGAGATTCGTTCAAAAACACTGAATCATCCAGTAATGAAGTGAGTCATTGAATCATTCACTCAAGAGATTTGTTCAAAATATCGCATCATCCAGTAATGAAGTGAATCATTGAATCATTCACACAAGAGATTTGTTCAAAATATCGCATCATCCAGTAATGAAGTGAGTCACTGAATCATTCACTCAAGAGATTTGTTCAAAAACACAGAATCATCCAGTAATGAAGTGAGTCATTGAATCATTCACTCAAGAGATTTGTTCAAAAACACAGAATCTTCCACTAATGAAGTGAGTCATTGAATCATTCACTCAAGAGATTTGTTCAAAAATATCGCATCATCCAGTAATGAAGTGAGTCACTGAATCATTCACTCAAGAGATTTGTTCAAAACACTGAATTATCCAGTAATGAAATGAGTCACTGAATCATTCACTCAAGAGATTTGTTCAAAAATATCGCATCATCCAGTAATGAAGTGAGTCACTGAATCATTCACTCAAGAGATTTGTTCAAAAACACGGCATCATCCAGTAATGAAGTGAGTCACTGAATCATTCACTCTAGAGATTTGTTCAAAAATATCGCATCATCCAGTAATGAAGTGAGTCACTGAATCATTCACTCAAGAGATTCGTTCAAAAACACTGAATCATCCAGTAATGAAGTGAGTCATTGAATCATTCACTCAAGAGATTTGTTCAAAAATATCGCATCATCCAGTAATGAAGTGAATCATTGAATCATTCACTCAAGAGATTTGTTCAAAAATATCGCATCATCCAGTAATGAAGTGAGTCACTGAATCATTCACTCTAGAGATTTGTTCAAAAATATCGCATCATCCAGTAATGAAGTGAGTCACTGAATCATTCACTCAAGAGATTTGTTCAAAAACACTGAATCATCCAGTAATGAAGTGAGTCATTGAATCATTCACTCAAGAGATTTGTTCAAAAATATCGCATCATCCAGTAATGAAGTGAGTCACTGAATCATTCACTCAAGAGATTTGTTCAAAAACACGGCATCATCCAGTAATGAAGTGAGTCACTGAATCATTCACTCAAGAAGACTATTTAAAAAAAGTTATTAGATATTTTTAATAGACTGCAGCAAATAACATTTATTTGTTTCGTTATTTAGTCCTAATCTACAATCTAATCTACAATTTATCCAGAATCATGTGCATGATGCAGCTCTATTATTTTATTTTCATTTTCTAGTATTAATAATATCACTAAATAGTGTTTGAAAAACATATATTTTTTCTTCAGCGAGCTAGAAATATGAGAAGTGTCCATTATCCATGCGTAGATCTGTGGAATACTGAAGATGTCTGTCTGTCTGTTAACATCGACACTGTTAATGTGATCGCTTCATCAGGCAAAGTCCAGCAGAGAACACTGTTACACACACACACACACACACACACACACCATTACATATACACACATGCACAAACATGAACACTCACACTGTATGTGTTAACCTGTGTTGTGTGTGTGTGTGCGCGCGTGTCCAGTGTTAACCTGTGCTCTGTGCTGTGTGTGTTGAGTTAACCTGTGTGTGTGTGTGTGTGTTGGGCAGCCGGATCTCCTGAAGAGCACTGCTGTTCCTCTGATGAAGAGCTTCGGGATCGACGGAGACGGCCTGGAGATAAAGGTGCGGCGCCTCCACACACAAAGCCAGTCCCTGCAGGATTTTTGTGATTATATAGATATTTATCACTTGGATTCCACATTTACCAAATGTGTGTTAGAGACGCAATAATCATAACTGACAATAGAACAAACTAAATCTTGTTTATTTTGGCATCTTACTAAAAGAGGCTGTGTGTGTGTGTGTGTGTGTGTGTGTGTGTGTAGGTGGTGAAGCGAGGCGTGGCTCCTGGAGGAGGAGGAGAGGTCCACTTCTCCTGTCCCGTCCGGCGCTCCATCAAACCCGTTCATCTCACGGATCCCGGGAAGATCAAGAGGATCCGGGGAACAGCGTATCCTTAACCCTCCTCACCGGATACACACTGTCCTACACACTGTCCACAACGATTCTGGCGGCTTATTTACCTTCAAATTACGAGATTTGATCAACAAATAATAAATACAGAGAAGATGACATTTAAGCACATTCTTTCAGCTTAGATTGAAAATATCTCCTTTAGTTCAGCTGCACATGTGTCTCCATCGGGAGTGTGTGTGTGTGTGTGTGTGTGTGTGTGTGTGTGTGTGTGTGCGCCCTCTTGTGGACAATAAGAATAACATGATATATCATGGGCTTATATTTCTATTTGAGCAGAGGAGCTGTTCCGCTGGGTCCTGCGCTCACACACACACACACACACACACACACACACACACACACATTATACAATCATTTATTGGTAAAGTTTTAGCATTTGTAGTTTGAATTGTGAGCATGTTTAGGGTTTTCTATGTGAACTGAAGCGTTCCTGAGGGGCTCAGATTGATCTGATACTTTTTTAAATTTCAACCACAAACTCCTCGAATTCATGACATTGTGTGTGTGAGTGTGTGTGTGTGTGTGTGTGTTCATGGTTCAAGTGCGATAAAATCTAATCTAATTCTGAAGGAAGAATGAAGGAAATGCTGTGTGTGTGTGTGTGTGTGTGCTGGTTGGTCCTTGACGTTTCGTCAGATTCTCGGTGAGAGTGTCTCCTCAGATGGCCAACCGGATCGTGGACTCGGCCCGGAGCGTCCTGAACACATTCATCCCGGATATCTACATCTACACAGACCACATGAAGGGGCGGAGCTCCGGGAAGTGCGTGCCATTGGCCAGTCCAACAGATAGTCCCGCCCCCAAACTCACTGTGACTCCCATTATCCTGATATAGTGTGTGTGTGTGTGTGTTCTGAAGTTCTCCAGGATTCGGCTTGACGCTGGTGGCCGAGACGCTCAACGGGACGTTTCTGGGGTCAGAGGTCGTGTCGACACCGCAGGGTCACGGAGATCCAATGCTTCCTGAAGATCTGGGGAGGAACTGTGCCAAACTCCTGCTGGAGGAGATCTATAGAGTAAGACACACACACACACACACACACACACACAGTGGTGATTAGAGTAAGGGGATTATTACAGTAATCTGTGTGTGTGTGTGTGTGTGTGTGTGTGTGTGTGTGTGTGTGTGTGTAACTGTACCGACACCTGATAAACACTCATGATGATGAGTCTCCATACACTCCCTTCATAGTGCGCACGTGTGTGTGTGTGTGTGTGTGTGTTAATCAGTAGCCTGTGGTCAGTCTCCTGTCTCCAGCTCTTGAATGTAAACGAGTCGTGACGAGCGTTCGGTTCGGGAAACTGGAAAACTTTTGTTGTGAGTTCACGCTGTCTTTTACAAACTTAGAGGTGTGTGTGTGTGTGTGTGTGTGTGTGTACTTGCTGCCTGTGATTGATCAGCATGTTTTCCTTCTAATGAAATTATGAGAATGTTCTTCTTTATATTGAGTATTGTGCGGACACGAGGACGATGATGTCACAGTTTCTGCTCATTTCTTTGATTTTCCACGCTTGTGTTTATGCAATTTATTTTTATTTCTATTCCTCTGAGACGTCATGAGCGACTCGAGACATCAGGAGATCCAAAACTGATTCTGAACCAGTGCTTGAATCCGTGCAAACCAGCGAAACCAGCTTGTATAGCCATACCGATAATTCTCTATATCTGAAAGCCGATAACCGATATATCTGATAAATCAAAACCCAAATTCTTATGTAATTTTTGAGAGCCTGATTATAAAAACAAAAGTCTCTCCATTAAAATCCCCGTCTCAAACACACAGTTCTGATGTTCTCATGATAATGTTATGTAGCCAATATGACACATGTTGCACTGAACTGTATTTTCCTTCGATCATATTTCAAGCAATTCATAATCATCATGTTGAACAGTGCGCATCTGAAGGAAATAATACATTATTGATCGGCTCCAATATATCAGACACATTAAAAATGAACCGATATCGGCCGATATCTCGCACATCTCTAGTTGTGATAGAAAGATACGCTGTGTTTATTGCACTTTTGTGTGATTATTAGATTATATTTAATAGTTTGTAAAGATTCAATGGCAGTTCAGGAATCATGGGAGTGTTTTACTACAATAATCCGTCCACATTTATGACACACAAACCTGTTAATAACAGCATAACTTTGCAGATCTTTCACCATCACATGTTGTGTGTGTGTGTGTGTGTTGTTGAGTGTTTTTCTGAATGACGCATACGCTTGTTTGCACTGAGTGTTTTGGCAGGGCTTTACGGTCATTGACACACCTGTGTCCTTGTGTGTGTGTGTGTGTGTGTGTGTGTCTGTGTGTGCGAGCGAGAGTATGGACCAACTCACCTTTACTTCTACAGCGCTTTATACAATACAGAGTGTTGTACAGCAGCTTTACAGCGATAACAGGAGAATAATGCTTTATTTTATTTATTTATAATGTAACAAACAGACATGCAGACCAAAATAGTGCCGTAACGAACAATCTGCTAATTTCATAATTCCAGAAGTGAAATAAAAGTGTGTAAAGGTGTGTGTGTGTGTGTGTATGCATAAGCAAAGTAACCTTATTATTTATTACCATCATCATCACTACCGTCACACTGCCAACATTGTATTAATCAACTTTTATTTTTATTCTTATTTCCATCTTTCCTCCGATGTAACGATTATCATTGTGAGCACTCTCCAAAATAAAAGATATTATAATAAGGTAATAAAGGATAATGCATTTGGTCAGTCAGTGTTGATCCAGTTCTGTTGTAAAGATCATCAATTATTACGAATGATAATATTGTGGAATATTATATTAAATGTCCCCAGCTTATGAAGCCAGAGCCACAGCTCAATGGATTCAATGTTTGATTGGGAGCCGATGCACAATATCTGTGTGTGTGTGAATCACCAAGAACAGCCAGGAATCTCATATTTCACTGCTAATGCAAAAAAGAGATTTTTTCTTTTTGGATGAAAGTTTTTTTGTTTCTTATTTTTTTCCGACCATTAAGGTTATTATGCATCTTGACCTCATTTACAACTTTCTAATTTTTATATATATATATATATATATATAGCTGTCAAATCGCATCTAATATTGAAGTTTGAAAGTATATTATGTAATATATATATATATATATATATATTTGAAGAGTTCAGATGCAAAAGCCTCTAAGTGCCATTTGAAATTTTCTTCTTTAATGATGATTTTTATCAAACTTGTATATTTAAGTTCAGTAATTTCACTTAAATGGCAATGATAATTACTGAACTTAAATATACAAGTTTGATAAAAATCATCATTAAAGAAGAAAATTTCAAATGGCATTTAGAGGCTTTTGCATCTGAACTCTTCATATATTAAACTTTTTAAAGCGTCTTGACTTATTTTCATTCAAATTAAACTGTTTGCCTCAACTTTTCCATATACACACACACACACACTTAAGTTAGATGCGATTAGTCGTGATTAATGGGTTTGACAGTGCTAATGTTTGATGTGTGTTATTTGATGATGTAATTAAAGCCTTTACGCTGCGCTGAAACTGTTACGGGGAATTGGAGGGAAAATATTTTAATGAAAATGTCACAATGCATAAAATCTTAATGTTGCTAAATTAGAATTAATGTTTATGCAAAATATCATTTATTCTTTCCCTGGCAAAATTTTTTTATAAATTTTTTTAATCTGTATTTTAGCCGTATTTTTGGATAATAAGGTCCCGTTAATTACCGTCACGATCAGTTGTGTTGTGTAGTTAAACGATGTTCACTCGCAGGACTGTGTAGTGTGTTGTGGTGTGTAGTGTAGTGTGTTGTGTAGTATAGTGTGTTGTTGTGTTGTGTAGTGTAGTGTGGGGTGTGTAGTGTGATTTCTGTGCCGGAACATGACCTGAGATACAGAAACAGTGTGTGTGTGTGTGTGTGTGTGTCGCGTCTGGTAAACATGCGGCGGGTGTTATGCAAGTGTCACACAGTGGTTCAGTGTTTGTGTAATTGTGTTTGAGAGCCGCAGCTGGCGAGTCTGACAGGAGCGTCCCGTGGACAGAGTTCGGGAGGTTCAGCTTTACTGAGATCTGTCATGATATGAGGAATATTTCAGCTTATGATCGTTCATAATTCATACGATCGGGACGCGAGTGTCTCTTCAGGACGGGTGCAGATCAATTATTGGAGAGGATCGACTGCAGGTTTAAAGTTTCTGTTGTTTCACACAACTAAACACTTCGGGCTCTTTAGACTTATCAGTAAAACTGTTGAAATATATCAAAGCATCTGTTCAAAGGAGCCGATTCACATGAGCCGATTCATAGAGAAATGTGACATTTGATGTGTTAGTCAATGCTAATAATCATTCAGTGCCATGGAGGATTAAGAATACATTTACAGTATGATTGTGTCGTTTTGTGAGGGTTAATATGAATATGTCCATAATTTGTTCACATATGGATCAAAGATAAATGCATGCGCTTTATAATTATTCAGCTTTTAAGGAACGTTTTGCCTGAAGATCCGACATTCTCATCGACGGTTTATAAAAACACAGGTTGCACTGGTTCGTTTGCCGCATATCGAGTGAAACAAGAACAAATGTGGGCGGGGCTTGCTTGTTATGGTTTGCTATTGGCTGATCTCCTGTGAGTGACAGGTTATAGCCCCGCCCACATCATCGTCAGAGGAGAGAAGAGATGGGACTGTTATTACTGTGATTGGAGTTAGTTTGTTTGATTGTTTTATTTCTAGTAGCCATATATATATATATATATAACCATGGTAACCCTTGACCTCTTGATTGTGACGCTCCTCCTTTCTTTAATCTGCAGGGCGGATGTGTGGATTCAACCAATCAGAGCTTGGCTCTCCTGTACATGACTTTAGGCCAGCAAGACGTCTCTAAAACCCTGTTAGGACCGCTCTCGCCCTACACGTAAGCACACACACACACACACACACACACACAGTGACAGCAATATCAAGTGTTCAAGTCAAGTACAAAAATAATCAAATGTCTTTTAAAAAAATGTACGTGTGATGTAACTCGACACCCTCGCCTCATTTAGTATGCGCGGTTCTATGAATATGCAAATGAGTTGCAACACGTTGATCTGATTGGTTACAGGCTGGTACCATCTGAAGCAATAACCAGGTCAGAAAAATAATGTTAAAACAAGACATATTATCTGATGGCATTTGACTACTTTAGTAAATGCGTCTTTGGATTAAGGATTTGTAGATATCTGGACTGGAACAAGACGAGAATACCCAGAAGATCACGTTCTCCCGTCCTCATCACCCCGGAAGTGTTCTCTGCGTCATGAATTGTCCATGTTCAGTTATCATGGTACCGGTGCTGTGTGTCTGTCGAGTACAGTACTATGATAACTGAAGATTGACGGTGCCAACACATGTCTGAGCTCCAGTGGATCGACTCCGGAGGAACCTCCCTCGTGTGTGTGTGTGTGTGTGTGTGTGTGTGTGTGCTATAAATGGTTAAAGTGTCTCCTAGAACAGGTTCACATGCATTGAAGGTCAAAAACACTGTCATTTCCTCAGTGTCTGAAACGCCTCCATCAAAGACTCAAGTCTCTCTAAGCCCCGCCTCTCTGAGAGATGCTCTGCTCTGATTGGTCATTATCATATCTGGATCTGATCGTCATAATTCTGATGTAAAGTCAAAGCTGACTTGTCAAAATTGCGTCAAAATAGT
>NW_024121976.1:2042797-2109561 GCF_016745375.1 Pimephales promelas | reverse complement strand
TTTGTAACAATTTGAGGGTGAGTGACATTTTTGGGTGAACTGTCCTTTCTAACATCATCTCAAATGTGAATATGATTTTTTTTTAAATGAGACAATAATTCCTGCTGAAAAGTGGTCGGGGCACTAATGCACTCTATAAGGGAGAATATGCAAATGTAACCCACACTCTCGGAAAAAAAAGGTACAAAAGTTGTCACTGGGACTGTACCTTTTCAAAAGGTAAACTTTTGTCCATTTCATGAGCTAATAAATACATTTTAGGTGTTAATATGTACATTTTGGGTGCTAATATGTACATTTTAAGGGTTAATATGAACATTTAAAGTGTTACTATGTACATTTAAATGTTAATATGTACATTTTAGGTGCTAATATGTACATATTAGGTGGTAATATGTCCATTTCAGGAGCTAATATGTCAATTTCATGAGCTAATATGTCCATTTTAGGTGGTAATATGTACATTTGAGGTACTAATATATTATTTTAAGTGTTAAAATGTATATTTTAGGTGCTAATATGTACATTTTAGGTGCTAATATGTCAATTTCATGAGCTAATATGTCCTTTTTAGGTGGTAATATGTCCATTTTAGGTGCTAATATGTACCACTAAGGTACCAATATGCAGTCTTTGGGTACAAAAGTGTACCTTTTGAAAAGGTACAGCCCCAGTGACAGCTTTTGTACCTTTTTTTTCTGAGAGTGTAGTGCATAATAGAGATGCGCCGATATGAACATTTTGGCTGATGCCGATAACCGGTAATTCTTTAAATTTGAAAGCCGATAACCGGTATATCGGCCGATAAATCTACATCCAAATTCTTATGTAATTTTTGAGAGTCTGATTACAAAACAAAAGTCTCTCCATTAAAATCCCCGTCTCAAACACACAGTTATGATGTTCTCATGATAATGTTATGTAGCCGATATGACACATGTTGCACTGAACTGTATTTTCCTTCAATCATATTTCAAGCAATTCATAATCATCATGTTGAACAGTGCGCATCTGAAGGAAATAATACATTATTTATCGGCTCTAATATTTTAAAAATGAACCGATATCGGCTGATGCTGATATGATGGCCTATATAATGTGTAATAATAATGATTTCATGATTTTTATACATGGGTTTAACAATATATCACAATGCAAAACTGCAACAATGTGTGTAGTTCACCCAAAATAATCAATATGGGTGAGAGAATTCAAGTTGTCAGAGTTTTAGTGTCAGTACTATATTAAACTGCTATATATAATGTATAATAATGCAATGGGGATATTTGTGTAAAAGTGTCCGACATTATTTTATATATCTCTAGTCAGAGACGGCATAAGCGTATTCGTCTGAAATAACTCGGTGTTTTCATCTTCAGAATCATGAATATTGTTATTCTGGCGTCTCTATCGTCTGTGCTTTGGGTCCTGTTCATTTACACACACAATCTAACACCAAAGTTAGCATGTTCAGCTCGGCTCTGACGTCTTGTGTGGTTCTCGCAGGCGCTCGTGAGAGTTGGGAGTTTGACTCTGGGGTCCGAGATTTACAGAGTTCAGATCAAGCCAATCCGAGCTCGCCGTTCCTCCAGAAGCTTCTCGAACCTTCATCCGGGCTTCACAAGCTCCTGTCGAAGCCGTCGGTGGCTCTGAGCGGAAACTACCTGGACCTGGCCAACACTGTGAGTCACAAACACACACACAAACAAGGAGATTTGTGGTTGAAATGTAAAAAAATAACAAATCTTCGGGTCAATCTGAGCCCCTCAGGAATGACTGAAAATGCTTCAGTTCACATAGAAAACCCTAAACATGCTCACAATTCAAACTAAAAATGCTAAAACTTTACCAATAAAAAGATTTTCTATTGTGTGCATGTGTATCTGAATGCACACTGAAGTGTGTGATCAGAATGATTTGGTTTATTAATCATGTTTGATGATTCTGTGAGATTCGCTCTTCAAGAGTAAAACAGAGAAAGCTTGACCTGTGAACCGCTGAACCTTTATGATGCAGTGAGTGTGTCAGGCTGTAGATGGCGCTCTATCTCAGAGTGAGATTATCACTGGGATAAATATGAGCTGTCAGGATTGTATCTCATCATATCTTGTAGCTTTTGTCCTTTCTGAATTCAGTTTAATTTCCTGATGAGATCTTTAGCTTCTGACGAGATGATGAAAGCAAGTCTTTCTGTCACGACACGGTATCAGTTTGCTCATAAAGATTGTTGAAATCGGTTTTCTTTCATGTGAATGCAGACAGCGAGCGATCCGAGCGGGCGTAGGGACATCTGCTCATCAGCTCCTCTTGTTCAGATCAGCCTTCTTGTCTGCACACCCGAGTGCAAATGTAATGCCCTTTTCACAAGATGTAAAATAAGACTCTGATGTCCCAGAGTGTGTGTGTGTGTGTGTGTGTGTGAAGTTTTAGCACAAATACCCCACAGATATTGTTATATAGCATGTTAAAATTGTCACTTTTTGAGAGACTCACCGTTTTGTGTATGTCCCTTTAAATGCGAATGAGCTGCTGCTCCTGGCACAGGGGGCGGAGCTTCGAGAGCTTTTGTCCTTTTACCACACACACACACACACACACACACAAACACTGAACATTTACAAAACATTTAGCCTTTTATGTTCAATCGGAGTCAGACAAAGATGGAGACACTCGTGTGTGTGTGTGTGTGTGTGTGTGTGTGTGTGTGTGAGTGAGTGAGTGTGATAGTGTGTGTGTGTGTGTGAGTGAATATTCAGGGTGGTTTGTTGAGTGATTGTTGTGTATTATCAGCATCTCTTGGCTGGTCTTCTCTGACATATGGCATGTATTAATGTGAGTGACGTCAGAGAGAGTGTGTGTGTGTGTGTTTACTGTGATGGAGGAATGTGCTCTTGGTGTCATGTGATGTTTTAACAGCTCTGCTGATGTGTGGATCAGGTTACCGCAGTAAAGCTGGACAGAATCATTACGGAGGACATTACAGCTCGAGTCGTGTGTGTTTACAGGCTAATTCTGTTTCAGGACGGGTTTAGGGCTTTAGATGTGGATGTTGTGTGTCAGTGGCGGGCTTTGATCTTCTGCTCCTCAGTGTTGGTTTTATTTTATTGTTAAGCTGAACAGTTGCATTAACTCTCTGTTGTAACACTAATGATGTGTGTTGTGAGTTATAATTGTCTTATCTTGATTATTGCTTTCATAGCAACCAGCTTGAGTACCTTAGCAACACCCTAGCAACTTCATAGCAACATCCTAGCAACCAACCGAAGACCCTAGCAACTGTATAGCAACACCCTAGAAACAACCCAGAGTACCTTTACAACTGCATAGCAACACCCTAGAAACAACCCAGAGTACCTTTACAACCGCATAGCAACACCCTAGAAACAACCCAGAGTACCTTTACAACCGCATAGCAACACCCTAGAAACAACCCAGAATACATTTACAACCGCATAGCAACACCCTAGAAACAACCCAGAGTACCTTTACAACTGCATAGCAACACCCTAGAAACAACCCAGAGTACCTTTACAACCGCATAGCAACACCCTAGAAACAACCCAGAGTACCTTTACAACCGCATAGCAACACCCTAGAAACAACCCAGAATACATTTACATCCGCATAGCAACACCCTAGAAACAACCCAGAGTACCTTTACAACCGCATAGCAACACCCTAGAAACAACCCAGAGTAGCTTTACAACCGCATAGCAACACGCTAGAAACAACCCAGAATACATTTACATCTGCATAGCAACACCCTAGAAACAACCCAGAATACCTTTACAACCACATAGCAACACCCTAGAAACAACCCAGAGTACCTTTTACAACTGCATAGCAACACCCTAGAAACAACCCAGAATACATTTACAACCGCATAGCAACACCCTAGAAACAACCCAGAATACCTTTACAACCGCATAGCAACACCCTAGAAACAACCCAGAATACATTTACATCCGCATAGCAACACCCTAGAAACAACCCAGAGTACCTTTACAACCTCATAGCAACACCCTAGAAACAACCCAGAGTAGCTTTACAACCGCATAGCAACACGCTAGAAACAACCAGAGTACCTTTACAACCGCATAGCAACACCCTAGAAACAACCCAGAGTAGCTTTACAACCGCATAGCAACACGCTAGAAACAACCCAGAATACATTTACATCCGCATAGCAACACCCTAGAAACAACCCAGAGTACCTTTACAACCGCATAGCAACACCCTAGAAACAACCCAGAATACCTTTACAACCGCATAGCAACACCCTAGAAACAACCCAGAGTACCTTTACAACTGCATAGCACACCCTAGAAACAACCCAGAGTACCTTTACAACCACATAGCAACACCCTAGAAACAACCCAGAGTAGCTTTACAACCGCATAGCAACACGCTAGAAACAACCCAGAGTACCTTTACAACCGCATAGCAACACCCTAGAAACAACCCAGAGTAGCTTTACAACCGCATAGCAACACGCTAGAAACAACCCAGAATACATTTACATCCGCATAGCAACACCCTAGAAACAACCCAGAGTACCTTTACACCCTAGCCCATAGCGACAAACTTTTTTTTATATACTTTTACTTTTGTGTTTTCATAAGCCAAATTTAAAACTCATTTGCTGAATCGCTCAGTCTAGTAATATGGTGTAAAACTTTTCTGAGAAAAGACTGTTAGGAAGTGTATTGGATCATCAGTATTGAACTCTGAGAGTGTGTTATGGAGGATTTCAGCACTGCTGTGTGTGTGTGTGTGTGTGTTGGGTCAGTATCTGCTGTATTAAACTGTGTGTGTGTGGTTTTCTCTCGGTCTCTTCATCCTCCGCTTGAGCACAGATTTGATTATGAGTATGATCTGCTCTCTGCTAATGTCCTCGTCTCGCTAATGCATGTCGCCGATCCGTCAAAGTCACGTTTACTGGAGCGCCGCAGATCTTCTTCAGGATCGTCAGCTCATGCGGGACCGTTTCAGTTCATCAAGCGTCCAAGAGTCCAGATTCAGTGTTTGTGTTTCGCCTGTTTACAACTTTAACATTTTCTATTTGTAAAGTGTGTGTGTGTTTGAGAGAGAGAAGAGTGTGTGTGTGTTTGTGTGAATGAGAGAGAGTGCGTGTGTGTGTTTGAGAGACAGAGTGTGTGTGTGTGTGTGTGTGTTTAATCCGCTTTAACACACACCGTGTGTAAGTTGATGAGTGGACAGCATTGCTGAGTATTTCCTCCTCAAAACTGCAGTGAACCAAATACAGTCTCTAAAACACACCCCTGTTTCCCGCATCACAAACATGTGACCAATCCCGTGACGTGTGGGCGGGGCTTTTCTCCGCTGACCTGATTTAGGCATGTCTAAGGATGCTGATTGACAACACATGCTCACCATGGGAATGGTTTGAAATGATATTTGTGTGTGTGTATGGTTTTCTCTCCTGCCCTCAGATAAACACACACACACACACACACACGCTTACACACACATACACACACTTTCTCACCTAGATATAGTGGGAACTATGTGATTTCAGATGCAGCCTGTGTGTGTGTGTTTTCACTGTTGAATTCTGGGTAAAGACCCTAGTGTGTTCCAGAAGTGTGTGTGAAGCCATATTGTGAGAGTAATTGTGACATTCCCCGAGTGTGTTCTGATGACATCAGCAGTACGGGGGGTTTAAAGGCTGAGAGGTTTTAATGGCGGTGTGTGTAGGTGACCTCGAGAACACACACACACACACACACACCGAGGGAAACGACTGCAATGCTGTTGTAGAGCGACGTGCTTCTGTGGTGTTCGTCTGTAATGACCAGATCTCATTATTTACTGGGCAATCTGAAGCTTTTCCACCATCAGGCCAAAGCGTTCTCGTTGCTTAAAGGGGGGTGTATTGATCACAAGATGTAAATAAGTCTCTGATGTCCCCAGAGTGTGTGTGTGTGTGTGTGTGAAGTTCTAGCTCAAAACACCTCACAGATATTGTTGTATATCATGTCAAAATTGTCACTTTTGGAGGGTGAGCAAAAACACACTGTTGTGTGTGTGTCCCTTTAAATGCAAATGAGCTGCTGCTCCCGGGTCAGGGGGCGGAGCTTCAAGAGCTCATGTCCTGAAAATGCCATAAACTAATCTTATGTTCTAGAAGTGACGACATGTAGAAGCAACGGGACATTTCTGAACGGTTAGTCGATGAGTTTGTGTATCTGATGTGGAGTTAACTATCTTACAGTCTTTGAGTGTGTGTGTGTGTGTGAGACGGATACAGTCAGTGTGTGAGAATGAGTGTGTGTGTGTGAGACTGATGCAGTGTGTTTTTAATTGTTCCTGACAGAGTGTTTGATGAAGACTCGTCTAACACAATGATGACACACACCTATAATGAAGTATGTTACACAGAGCGATATAATCCATCAGAGAAGGTTCTGGATCACGGCCAGCGAGAACACACACAAGTAAACCATCAGAATGTGTGTGTGTGTGTGTGAACATGAGCAGACTTTCTTCCAGTTCTTAAATTCAGTTAAAAATAAAGTCTGGTCTAGTGTCATTAATGTTGAATCTGCTGCAGTGAGTGTGTGGAAGTGAGAATATGATTTCAAAAATACAGAATATTTGCTTTTTTTAATGCTTTAATGGAGCTTTCATGGGATTTCGTAAGTACACATGACATGTGCAAAGTCATCTAAACTCTAAACCCTCTAGCGTCCGTCACTGACGACACCAAACACGATAACACAAATAATGACTGTTTTCTTTTTTAGCATCTTACCCCATGAGTGCCACATTCTTAAGAGTAATTTGTAAAAATGTCATTTTAATTTGGTCTAGTTACACTCACTCCTTAAAGGAGTAGTTCACTTTTGAAAAAACTTTAGCTGATAATTTAATTTACTCACCCCCGTGTCATCCAAGATGTCCATGTCTTTCTTTCCTCAGTCGAAAAGAAATGAAGGTTTTTGATGAAAACATTCCAGGATTTTCTCCATATAATGGACTTCAATGGGGTCCAAACGGTTCAAGGTCCAAAAGACAGTAACAGTTAATAACAGTTTCAGTGCAGCTTCAAATGTCTTTAAACGACACCAGACGATGAATAAGGGTCTTATCATGCGAAACGATCGCTCATTTCAAAACTTATTCCTTTCTAAGGACAAATGCTAGCCTTGCTCTATTCTGTGAGGCGCGTTTGTAACGTCACGTAATACGTAATTACGTTCAAAAGGTCACGGGCGACGTAGCCGGAAGTACAGAGTCAAAATCGTCCGACATCGTTGTTTTACCTTTTAATTCCTTTTTTGTAAACGGCGTTTGAGTTAGTTTGCACGTTCAACCTATGCGTTCAACTTGTAAACACTGACTCTGTACTTCCGGCTACGTCGCCCGTGACCTTTTGAACATAATTACGTAATACGTGACGTTACAAACGCGCCTCACAGAATAGAGCAAGGCTAGCATTTGTCCTTAGAAAAGTTACATTTTTGGAATAAGTTTTGAAATAACCGATCGTTTCGCATGATAAGACCCTTATTCATCGTCTGGTGTCGTTTAAAGACATTTGAAGCTGCATCTGAAACTGTTATTAACTGTCTTTTGGACCTTGGACCGTTTGGACCCCATTGAAGTCCATTATATGGAGAAAAATCCTGGAAAGTTTTCATCAAAAACCTTCATTTCTTTTCGACTGAGGAAAGAAAGACATGGACATCTTGGATGACACGGGGGTGAGGAAATTATCAGCAAAAGTTTTTTAAAAAGTGAACTAATCCTTTAAGTATTTTTTACAAATCTTATTTCCGACACAGAATAAAAACTGAAAAGGATCATTGTGACTTTTTTTCCTCACAATTCTGTCAATTTTCTCAGAATTGGGATTTTACTCACTATTACAAGAAATAGTCCAAATTGAGGGGTATAAACTCTAAATGTGTGTGTGTGTGTCTGTCTGTATGTGTGTGTGTGTGTGTGTGTGTATAAAATCATTGGCTTTTATCCCAAACAACTGGAAAAATAATAGAAATTAGTTGGTCATAAAGTTGGCTTTTAAAAAGAGTAGAAGTGACTATCTAAGAGCAGAGTCACTGATCATATTCCAGCCGAGGGGAATCTGACGGGCTGGAACTGACACACACACACACACACACACACACACACACGTGTAAAACACTCCTCCTGCGGCCCCATGCAGCTGTGAGGCCCAGAGGCTCTCTCTGTCTCTCTCTCTCTCTCTCTCTCTCTCTCTCTCTCTCTCCCCGTCTCTCTCTCTCTCCCCTCGCCCGCCCTCCCTCGCTCTCTCTCTCTCCCTCTCCGTGTGTGTGTGTGTGAATCAGAGCGCTGCAGATCTGCTGTTGGGAGTCTCCGGCTGGCTGGGGGAATGTGTGGATCGCCACAACGGTTCTCAGTGTGGATTTAACCGTGTCTCTGGTGTGGATTACCGTTGGGATTGCGTTGGGAATACCGTCCGGATCGTGCTGGTGAAATCGAGGATGTGTGTGTGTGTCACAGAAGCAGGAGGAACGTGTTTCTCGTCTACCTCGGGTGACCGTCTCCTGCTGGAATACCGGGATTGATCCGAGAGTTTCGGGATCATGAACTCCGGAGTGTCTGTGAACGAGGGAAACGAGGTGAGACTCGTTTGATGAAGGTCTGACTGCGACGCGCGGCTCTCAAACGGTGTGTGTGTGTCGTCTGACCGACACACACACACACACACACACACTTCTGATGTTGTTAAACTTGTTTGAGATCTTCATTTCAGTATTTTAGCTTCTCTCTCATGTTAAATTCAGGATTAGATCGTGTTTGATCGCCCTCATGCACCGGATATAAAAACGCTGAAATCACGTCACATGAACTTTTTTATTAACAGAATCTATTAAATCTGCATTGAAATAATTAGGATAAACGTTCTCAAGAAAATACAAAATAAAGTGAATGTAAAATGTATTAATACACGTTTTTATAGTTAGCTTAAAAGAGTCAAAAGCTCTTGTCAAAATGTCAATTATAAATGGCTTTTTTATTTAGATAATCTTTATAAAATTTTAATTAAAAACGTTAATTTGCTGTTTTTTAAGCATCTTGCGCCAGGAGCTTCACATTTTAAAGAATTAATTAATTTATTTATTGGTTCCATGTTTTTTAATATTCAGTAAAGTTCTCAGCCTCAGTTCTAAAGCCTTTCATTGGATAGACTCGTTATTTTTATTTATTTATTTAACTCTTTATATTTGAAATCTGATAACCGATATATCGGCTGATAAATCTAAATCCAGATTTATATATAAGTTTTGAGAGCCTGATTACAAAAACAAAAGTCTCATCATTAAACCATTGTCTGACCATGTTCTCATTATAAGGGACGCACGATAATATCGGCCACCGTATCGGTATCGGCTGATTTGTGTTCATTTTTAAAATTATTATCGGCCCGATATGAAAATGTTCTTCTATTTCCTTCAGCTGAGACGCTTCAGATGCGCACTGTTCAACATTATGATTATGAATTGCTTGAAATATGATTGGAATCACTTGCATCACAACATATGCAGCGCAAGCCTGTTATATCGGCCACATAACATTATAACATTGTTTGGGACGGGGATTTTAATGGCGAGACTTTTGTTTTCATAATCAGGCATTTAAAAATTACATAAATTTGGATTTAGATTTATCAGATCTATCGGTTATTGGCTTTCAAATCTAAATTAAAGAATTATCGGTATCGGCCAAAATGTTCATATCGGTGCATCTCTAATTAATGCACAGCTTTGCATTTCCATCCAGCGTTTTTTTTTAATGCAATATCCTAAAATGCTCATAGAAAATAGGTGGATGGATGCATAGCCGCTGGCACCTTGAGTCAAAGCAAACGAAAAATACATTTTCCACATATTAATGACTTTGAGTCGTTTGAGTGTCAGGGACACAGTCAAACCAAGATTTATTCAGACACTTTCAACATTTCTCACATCATCAGTTTATTCGCTATAGTTTAGCTAATGGTGATAAACATGAGCAGTTCTCAGATCAGTGGATATGTGACGGGTTTTGTCCGTCCTTCTGTTGGACTCACACATGAATTATGTTGAATATCTGTCAGCTGTTACATTGAACTACACTATTAGATAATACCAGTTTAGCTCAACCAGTGACCAAGCAATGCTTCATGTTGTTCAGTGTGTGTGTGAAAAGAGCATTAGCGATTACAGAAAACACACTTCAGCAAAACATCATCAGCTCAAAGTGGAGGAATCATTTTTAATCCCAAATGTTTATAAATATCACTGTATGAAGAATATTTGGGTGTAATATCTCACAGTTTACTTTATTTTGCTCTCCTCACTCACAGAAATGAACTACAGTATAGTGTCCTGATCACACTAGTGGAAAAATATCACAAAATATATTTGTGTCTAAATAATTTTTGGTTTGACTGTAATCGAATCCCAACACCAAATCCCACACTTAATAGGGAACACCTTTGATTTGGACCTGCTAGCGTAACATTTTAATTGTCCAAACACGTGTTTATCTGAGATGTGCTGAACAGCTGCCGCTTGTCAAGAACGCAGTTTCTTATGGCCGAGGGAATAAAGGCTCGTGTTTAAGGACGTTCACAGATGTTTTCTACTCGCATTGATCCTGAAGTAAGGAGTGTAAGAGCACTTAAACAGCGCCTCGGGGAAATGATTGTTTACTGCATGGCATCAGAAATAATTGTGAACGATCCCTCAGTTTGTACATGTGTTTTTAACCCTCAGAACACCCAGACAATCACAGTAGCACCTCAATGCAGAACATGAGATCCACGGGGAGGAGTCGGATCACGATCCAAGGGGTGGAGATGGGTAGGATTAGGGTTGGGTTTAGGGATTAGGGGGCGGAGTTGGTTAGGTTTAGGTGTATGTAAGGTGGGAGGAGTTGGATCTGGATCCAACTCCTCCCCATGGATTTCATGTTCCGCAGTGAGGACCATCTCGAAAATCATGATATATGATGTTCTTAACCCTCTGGTGCTCTTCATGCGTCGGTCAAAAAATGACCGAATTTGTTTTTCAGTTAAATAATTTTACTATATTTTAGTTCGATAATGTTTTTTAGTAAGTATTTTCAGTGTATTGTATGGTACTACATTATATTTACCCTGTATTTAAAATCCATTTATTCAGTTTTTGAGCGTAGAGCTGATAATTAATTTTCAAATTAAACTGGTAAATCTGGAACGCTTTAGAGCGACAGACTGAAGTTTGATTTGTTTTCAAACACGACACTTGCAGATTATTGCTGAAGAGTGTTTTGCTGCGCAGGAATTCCTCTGTTCGGAGACGCGAGACAGACTGTGTTTCGGCAGACTGCCAAAAATAAGAGCTTTTTTTATGAGCACAGGACACTGTCTATTTTTATCTGTGTTGCCTCTTGACTCTGATGTAGTGTGTGTTCAGGTCTCGCTGTAGTGTGTGTGTTCAGTTCTCGCTGTAGTGTGTGTGTTCAGGTCTCGCTGTAGTGTGTGTGTTCAGGTCTCGCTGTAGTGTGTGTGTTCAGGTCTCGCTGTAGTGTGTGTGTTCAGGTCTCGCTGTAGTGTGTGTGTTCAGGTCTCGCTGTAGTGTGTGTGTTCAGGTCTCGCTGTAGTGTGTGTGTTCAGGTCTCGCTGTAGTGTGTGTTGTTCAGGTATCGCTGTAGTGTGTGTTCAGGTCTCGCTGTAGTGTGTGTGTTCAGGTCTCGCTGTAGTGTGTGTGTTTAGGTCTCGCTGTAGTGTGTGTGTTCAGGTCTCGCTGTAGTGTGTGTTCAGGTCTCGCTGTAGTGTGTGTGTTCAGGTATCGGCTGTAGTGTGTGTGTTCAGGTCTCGCTGTAGTGTGTGTGTTCAGTCTCGCTGTAGTGTGTGTTCAGGTCTCGCTGTAGTGTGTGTGTTCAGGTCTCGCTGTAGTGTGTGTGTTCAGGTATCGCTGTAGTGTGTGTGTTCAGGTCTCGCTGTAGTGTGTGTTCAGGTCTCGCTGTAGTGTGTGTGTTCAGGTCTCGCTGTAGTGGTGTGTGTTTAGGTCTCGCTGTAGTGTGTGTGTTCAGGTCTCGCTGTAGTGTGTGTGTTCAGGTCTCGCTGTAGTGTGTGTGTTCAGGTCTCGCTGTAGTGTGTGTGTTCAGGTCTCGCTGTAGTGTGTGTGTTCAGGTCTCGCTGTAGTGTGTGTTCAGGTCTCGCTGTAGTGTGTGTGTTCAGGTCTCGCTGTAGTGTGTGTGTTCAGGTCTCGCTGTAGTGTGTGTGTTCAGGTCTCGCTGTAGTGTGTGTTCAGGTCTCGCTGTAGTGTGTGTGTTCAGGTCTCGCTGTAGTGTGTGTGTTCAGGTCTCGCTGTAGTGTGTGTTCAGGTCTCGCTGTAGTGTGTGTGTTCAGTCTCGCTGTAGTGTGTGTGTTCAGGTCTCGCTGTAGTGTGTGTGTCAGGTCTCGCTGTAGTGTGTGTGTTCAGGTCTCGCTGTAGTGTGTGTGTTCAGGTCTCGCTGTAGTGTGTGTTCAGGTCTCGCTGTAGTGTGTGTTCAGGTCTCGCTGTAGTGTGTGTGTTCAGGTCTCGCTGTAGTGTGTGTGTTCAGGTCTCGCTGTAGTGTGTGTGTTCAGGTCTCGCTGTAGTGTGTGTGTTCAGGTCTCGCTGTAGTGTGTGTGTTCAGGTCTCGCTGTAGTGTGTGTGTTCAGGTCTCGCTGTAGTGTGTGTTCAGGTCTCGCTGTAGTGTGTGTGTTCAGGTCTCGCTGTAGTGTGTGTTCAGGTCTCGCTGTAGTGTGTGTTTCAGGTCTCGCTGTAGTGTGTGTTTCAGGTCTCGCTGTAGTGTGTGTGTTCAGGTCTCGCTGTAGTGTGTGTGTTCAGGTCTCGCTGTAGTGTGTGTGTTCAGGTCTCGCTGTAGTGTGTGTTTCAGGTCTCGCTGTAGTGTGTGTTCAGGTCTCGCTGTAGTGTGTGTGTTCAGGTCTCGCTGTAGTGTGTGTGTTCAGGTCTCGCTGTAGTGTGTGTGTTCAGGTCTCGCTGTAGTGTGTGTGTTCAGGTCTCGCTGTAGTGTGTGTGTTCAGGTCTCGCTGTAGTGTGTGTTCAGGTCTCGCTGTAGTGTGTGTGTTCAGGTCTCGCTGTAGTGTGTGTGTTCAGGTCTCGCTGTAGTGTGTGTGTTCAGGTCTCGCTGTAGTGTGTGTGTTCAGGTCTCGCTGTAGTGTGTGTGTTCAGGTCTCGCTGTAGTGTGTGTGTTCAGGTCTCGCTGTAGTGTGTGTGTTCAGGTCTCGCTGTAGTGTGTGTGTTCAGGTCTCGCTGTAGTGTGTGTGTTCAGGTCTCGCTGTAGTGTGTGTTCAGGTCTCGCTGTAGTGTGTGTTCAGGTCTCGCTGTAGTGTGTGTGTTCAGGTCTCGCTGTAGTGTGTGTGTTCAGGTCTCGCTGTAGTGTGTGTGTTCAGGTCTCGCTGTAGTGTGTGTTCAGGTCTCGCTGTAGTGTGTGTGTTCAGGTCTCGCTGTAGTGTGTGTTCAGGTCTCGCTGTAGTGTGTGTGTTCAGGTCTCGCTGTAGTGTGTGTGTTCAGGTCTCGCTGTAGTGTGTGTGTTCAGGTCTCGCTGTAGTGTGTGTGTTCAGGTCTCGCTGTAGTGTGTGTTCAGGTCTCGCTGTAGTGTGTGTGTTCAGGTCTCGCTGTAGTGTGTGTGTTCAGGTCTCGCTGTAGTGTGTGTGTTCAGGTCTCGCTGTAGTGTGTGTTCAGGTCTCGCTGTAGTGTGTGTGTTCAGGTCTCGCTGTAGTGTGTGTTCAGGTCTCGCTGTAGTGTGTGTGTTCAGGTCTCGCTGTAGTGTGTGTGTTCAGGTCTCGCTGTAGTGTGTGTGTTCAGGTCTCGCTGTAGTGTGTGTTCAGGTCTCGCTGTAGTGTGTGTGTTCAGGTCTCGCTGTAGTGTGTGTTCAGGTCTCGCTGTAGTGTGTGTGTTCAGGTCTCGCTGTAGTGTGTGTGTTCAGGTCTCGCTGTAGTGTGTGTGTTCAGGTCTCGCTGTAGTGTGTGTTCAGGTCTCGCTGTAGTGTGTGTGTTCAGGTCTCGCTGTAGTGTGTGTGTCAGGTCTCGCTGTAGTGTGTGTGTTCAGGTCTCGCTGTAGTGTGTGTGTTCAGGTCTCGCTGTAGTGTGTGTGTTCAGGTCTCGCTGTAGTGTGTGTGTTCAGGTCTCGCTGTAGTGTGTGTTTCAGGTCTCGCTGTAGTGTGTGTGTTCAGGTCTCGCTGTAGTGTGTGTGTTCAGGTCTCGCTGTAGTGTGTGTGTTCAGGTCTCGCTGTAGTGTGTGTGTTCAGGTCTCGCTGTAGTGTGTGTGTTCAGGTCTCGCTGTAGTGTGTGTGTTTCAGGTCTCGCTGTAGTGTGTGTGTTCAGGTCTCGCTGTAGTGTGTGTGTTCAGGTCTCGCTGTAGTGTGTGTGTTCAGGTCTCGCTGTAGTGTGTGTTCAGGTCTCGCTGTAGTGTGTGTGTTCAGGTCTCGCTGTAGTGTGTGTTCAGGTCTCGCTGTAGTGTGTGTGTTCAGGTCTCGCTGTAGTGTGTGTGTTCAGGTCTCGCTGTAGTGTGTGTGTTCAGGTCTCGCTGTAGTGTGTGTTCAGGTCTCGCTGTAGTGTGTGTGTTCAGGTCTCGCTGTAGTGTGTGTTCAGGTCTCGCTGTAGTGTGTGTGTTCAGGTCTCGCTGTAGTGTGTGTGTTCAGGTCTCGCTGTAGTGTGTGTGTTTAGGTCTCGCTGTAGTGTGTGTGTGTTCAGGTCTCGCTGTAGTGTGTGTGTTCAGGTCTCGCTGTAGTGTGTGTGTTCAGGTCTCGCTGTAGTGTGTGTGTTCAGGTCTCGCTGTAGTGTGTGTTCAGGTCTCGCTGTAGTGTGTGTGTTCAGGTCTCGCTGTAGTGTGTGTTCAGGTCTCGCTGTAGTGTGTGTGTTCAGGTCTCGCTGTAGTGTGTGTGTTCAGGTCTCGCTGTAGTGTGTGTGTTCAGGTCTCGCTGTAGTGTGTGTGTTCAGGTCTCGCTGTAGTGTGTGTTCAGGTCTCGCTGTAGTGTGTGTGTTCAGGTCTCGCTGTAGTGTGTGTGTTCAGGTCTCGCTGTAGTAGTGTGTGTTTAGGTCTCGCTGTAGTGTGTGTGTTCAGGTCTCGCTGTAGTGTGTGTGTTCAGGTCTCGCTGTAGTGTGTGTTCAGGTCTCGCTGTAGTGTGTGTGTTCAGGTCTCGCTGTAGTGTGTGTGTTCAGGTCTCGCTGTAGTGTGTGTGTTCAGGTCTCGCTGTTGTAGTGTGTGTTCAGGTCTCGCTGTAGTGTGTGTGTTCAGGTCTCGCTGTAGTGTGTGTGTTCAGGTCTCGCTGTAGTGTGTGTTCAGGTCTCGCTGTAGTGTGTGTGTTCAGGTCTCGCTGTAGTGTGTGTGTTCAGGTCTCGCTGTAGTGTGTGTGTTCAGGTCTCGCTGTAGTGTGTGTGTTCAGGTCTCGCTGTAGTGTGTGTGTTCAGGTCTCGCTGTAGTGTGTGTGTTCAGGTCTCGCTGTAGTGTGTGTTTAGGTCTCGCTGTAGTGTGTGTGTTCAGGTCTCGCTGTAGTGTGTGTGTTCAGGTCTCGCTGTAGTGTGTGTGTTCAGGTCTCGCTGTAGTGTGTGTGTTCAGGTCTCGCTGTAGTGTGTGTTCAGGTCTCGCTGTAGTGTGTGTGTTCAGGTCTCGCTGTAGTGTGTGTTCAGGTCTCGCTGTAGTGTGTGTGTTCAGGTCTCGCTGTAGTGTGTGTGTTCAGGTCTCGCTGTAGTGTGTGTGTTCAGGTCTCGCTGTAGTGTGTGTGTTCAGGTCTCGCTGTAGTGTGTGTGTTCAGGTCTCGCTGTAGTGTGTGTGTTCAGGTCTCGCTGTAGTGTGTGTTCAGGTCTCGCTGTAGTGTGTGTGTTCAGGTCTCGCTGTAGTGTGTGTTCAGGTCTCGCTGTAGTGTGTGTGTTCAGGTCTCGCTGTAGTGTGTGTGTTCAGGTCTCGCTGTAGTGTGTGTGTTCAGGTCTCGCTGTAGTGTGTGTGTTCAGGTCTCGCTGTAGTGTGTGTGTTCAGGTCTCGCTGTAGTGTGTGTGTTCAGGTCTCGCTGTAGTGTGTGTGTTCAGGTCTCGCTGTAGTGTGTGTGTTCAGGTCTCGCTGTAGTGTGTGTGTTCAGGTCTCGCTGTAGTGTGTGTGTTCAGGTCTCGCTGTAGTGTGTGTGTTCAGGTCTCGCTGTAGTGTGTGTGTTCAGGTCTCGCTGTAGTGTGTGTGTTCAGGTCTCGCTGTAGTGTGTGTGTTCAGGTCTCGCTGTAGTGTGTGTTCAGGTCTCGCTGTAGTGTGTGTGTTCAGGTCTCGCTGTAGTGTGTGTGTTCAGGTCTCGCTGTAGTGTGTGTGTTCAGGTCTCGCTGTAGTGTGTGTTCAGGTCTCGCTGTAGTGTGTGTTTCAGGTCTCGCTGTAGTGTGTGTTCAGGTCTCGCTGTAGTGTGTGTGTGTTCAGGTCTCGCTGTAGTGTGTGTTCAGTTCTCGCTGTAGTGTGTGTGTTCAGGTCTCGCTGTAGTGTGTGTTCAGTTCTCGCTGTAGTGTGTGTGTTCAGGTCTCGCTGTAGTGTGTGTGTTCAGGTCTCGCTGTAGTGTGTGTGTTCAGGTCTCGCTGTAGTGTGTGTTCAGGTCTCGCTGTTGTGTGTGTGTTCAGGTCTCGCTGTAGTGTGTGTTCAGGTCTCGCTGTAGTGTGTGTGTTCAGGTCTCGCTGTAGTATGTGTTCAGATCTAGCTGTAGTGTGTGTTCAGGTCTCGCTGTAGTGTGTGTGTTCAGGTCTCGCTGTAGTGTGTGTTCAGGTCTCGCTGTAGTGTGTGTGTTCAGGTCTCGCTGTAGTGTGTGTGTTCAGGTCTCGCTGTAGTGTGTGTGTTCAGGTCTCGCTGTAGTGTGTGTGTTTAGGTCTCGCTGTAGTGTGTGTGTTCAGGTCTCGCTGTAGTGTGTGTGTTCAGGTCTCGCTGTAGTGTGTGTTCAGGTCTCGCTGTAGTGTGTGTGTTCAGGTCTCGCTGTAGTGTGTGTGTTCAGGTCTCGCTGTAGTGTGTGTTCAGGTCTCGCTGTAGTGTGTGTGTTCAGGTCTCGCTGTAGTGTGTGTGTTCAGGTCTCGCTGTAGTGTGTGTGTTCAGGTCTCGCTGTAGTGTGTGTGTTCAGGTCTCGCTGTAGTGTGTGTGTTCAGGTCTCGCTGTAGTGTGTGTGTTCAGGTCTCGCTGTAGTGTGTGTGTTCAGGTCTCGCTGTAGTGTGTGTGTTCAGGTCTCGCTGTAGTGTGTGTGTTCAGGTCTCGCTGTAGTGTGTGTGTTCAGGTCTCGCTGTAGTGTGTGTGTTCAGGTCTCGCTGTAGTGTGTGTGTTCAGGTCTCGCTGTAGTGTGTGTGTTCAGGTCTCGCTGTAGTGTGTGTTCAGGTCTCGCTGTAGTGTGTGTGTTCAGGTCTCGCTGTAGTGTGTGTGTTCAGGTCTCGCTGTAGTGTGTGTGTTCAGGTCTCGCTGTAGTGTGTGTTCAGGTCTCGCTGTAGTGTGTGTTCAGGTCTCGCTGTAGTGTGTGTTCAGGTCTCGCTGTAGTGTGTGTGTTCAGGTCTCGCTGTAGTGTGTGTTCAGTTCTCGCTGTAGTGTGTGTGTTCAGGTCTCGCTGTAGTGTGTGTTCAGTTCTCGCTGTAGTGTGTGTGTTCAGGTCTCGCTGTAGTGTGTGTGTTCAGGTCTCGCTGTAGTGTGTGTGTTCAGGTCTCGCTGTAGTGTGTGTTCAGGTCTCGCTGTAGTGTGTGTTCAGGTCTCGCTGTAGTGTGTGTTCAGTTCTCGCTGTAGTGTGTGTGTGTTCAGGTCTCGCTGTAGTGTGTGTTCAGTTCTCGCTGTAGTGTGTGTGTTCAGGTCTCGCTGTAGTGTGTGTGTTCAGGTCTCGCTGTAGTGTGTGTGTTCAGGTCTCGCTGTAGTGTGTGTTCAGGTCTCGCTGTAGTGTGTGTTCAGGTCTCGCTGTAGTGTGTGTTCAGGTCTCGCTGTAGTGTGTGTGTTCAGGTCTCGCTGTAGTGTGTGTTCAGGTCTCGCTGTAGTGTGTGTTCAGTTCTCGCTGTAGTGTGTGTGTTCAGGTCTCGCTGTAGTGTGTGTGTTCAGGTCTCGCTGTAGTGTGTGTGTTCAGGTCTCGCTGTAGTGTGTGTTCAGGTCTCGCTGTAGTGTGTGTTCAGGTCTCGCTGTAGTGTGTGTTCAGGTCTCGCTGTAGTGTGTGTGTGTTCAGGTCTCGCTGTAGTGTGTGTTCAGGTCTCGCTGTAGTGTGTGTGTTCAGGTCTCGCTGTAGTGTGTGTGTTCAGGTCTCGCTGTAGTGTGTGTGTTCAGGTCTCGCTGTAGTGTGTGTGTTCAGGTCTCGCTGTAGTGTGTGTTCAGGTCTCGCTGTAGTGTGTGTGTTCAGGTCTCGCTGTAGTGTGTGTTCAGGTCTCGCTGTAGTGTGTGTGTTCAGGTCTCGCTGTAGTGTGTGTTCAGGTCTCGCTGTAGTGTGTGTGTTCAGGTCTCGCTGTAGTGTGTGTGTCAGGTCTCGCTGTAGTGTGTGTGTTCAGGTCTCGCTGTAGTGTGTGTGTTCAGGTCTCGCTGTAGTGTGTGTTCAGGTCTCGCTGTAGTGTGTGTGTTCAGGTCTCGCTGTAGTGTGTGTGTTCAGGTCTCGCTGTAGTGTGTGTTTCAGGTCTCGCTGTAGTGTGTGTGTTCAGGTCTCGCTGTAGTGTGTGTGTTCAGGTCTCGCTGTAGTGTGTGTTCAGGTCTCGCTGTAGTGTGTGTGTTCAGGTCTCGCTGTAGTGTGTGTTCAGGTCTCGCTGTAGTGTGTGTGTTCAGGTCTCGCTGTAGTGTGTGTTCAGGTCTCGCTGTAGTGTGTGTGTTCAGGTCTCGCTGTAGTGTGTGTTCAGGTCTCGCTGTAGTGTGTGTGTTCAGGTCTCGCTGTAGTGTGTGTTCAGGTCTCGCTGTAGTGTGTGTGTTCAGGTCTCGCTGTAGTGTGTGTGTTCAGGTCTCGCTGTAGTGTGTGTGTTCAGGTCTCGCTGTAGTGTGTGTGTCAGGTCTCGCTGTAGTGTGTGTGTTCAGGTCTCGCTGTAGTGTGTGTGTTCAGGTCTCGCTGTAGTGTGTGTTTCAGGTCTCGCTGTAGTGTGTGTGTTCAGGTCTCGCTGTAGTGTGTGTTCAGGTCTCGCTGTAGTGTGTGTGTTCAGGTCTCGCTGTAGTGTGTGTTCAGTTCTCGCTCTCGTGTGTGTGTTCAGGTCTCGCTGTAGTGTGTGTTCAGGTCTCGCTGTAGTGTGTGTGTTCAGGTCTCGCTGTAGTGTGTGTTCAGATCTCGCTGTAGTGTGTGTGTTCAGGTCTCGCTGTAGTGTGTGTGTTCAGGTCTCGCTGTAGTGTGTGTTCAGGTCTCGCTGTAGTGTGTGTGTTCAGGTCTCGCTGTAGTGTGTGTGTTCAGGTCTCGCTGTAGTGTGTGTGTTCAGGTCTCGCTGTAGTGTGTGTGTTCAGGTCTCGCTGTAGTGTGTGTTCAGTTCTCGCTGTAGTGTGTGTGTTCAGGTCTCGCTGTAGTGTGTGTGTTCAGGTCTCGCTGTAGTGTGTGTTCAGGTCTCGCTGTAGTGTGTGTGTTCAGGTCTCGCTGTAGTGTGTGTGTTCAGGTCTCGCTGTAGTGTGTGTGTTCAGGTCTCGCTGTAGTGTGTGTGTTCAGGTCTCGCTGTAGTGTGTGCTTCAGGTCTCGCTGTAGTGTGTGTGTTCAGGTCTCGCTGTAGTGTGTGTGTTCAGGTCTCGCTGTAGTGTGTGTGTTCAGGTCTCGCTGTAGTGTGTGTTCAGATCTCGCTGTAGTGTGTGTGTTCAGGTCTCGCTGTAGTGTGTGTGTTCAGGTCTCGCTGTAGTGTGTGTGTTCAGTTCTCGCTGTAGTGTGTGTGTTCAGGTCTCGCTGTAGTGTGTGTTCAGGTCTCGCTGTAGTGTGTGTGTTCAGGTCTCGCTGTAGTGTGTGTGTTCAGGTCTCGCTGTAGTGTGTGTTCAGGTCTCGCTGTAGTGTGTGTGTTCAGGTCTCGCTGTAGTGTGTGCTCAGATCTCGCTGTAGTGTGTGTTCAGGTCTCGCTGTAGTGTGTGTGTGTTCAGGTCTCGCTGTAGTGTGTGTGTTCAGGTCTCGCTGTAGTGTGTGTGTTCAGGTCTCGCTGTAGTGTGTGTGTTCAGGTCTCGCTGTAGTGTGTGTGTTCAGGTCTCGCTGTAGTGTGTGTGTTCAGGTCTCAGTGTGTGTGTTCAGGTCTCGCTGTAGTGTGTGTGTTCAGGTCTCGCTGTAGTGTGTGTGTTCAGATCTCGCTGTAGTGTGTGTGTTTAGATCTCACTGTAATGTGTGTGTTCAGGTCTCGCTGTAGTGTGTGTGTTTATATCTCGCTGTAGTGTGTGTGTTCAGGTCTCAGTGTGTGTGTTCAGGTCTCGCTGTAGTGTGTGTGTTCAGGTCTCGCGGTAGTGTGTGTGTTCATGTCTCGCGGTAGTGTGTGTGTGCAGGTCTCGCGGTGTTGTGTGTGTTCAGGTCTCGCTGTAGTGTGTGTGTTCAGGTCTCGCTGTAGTGTGTGTGTTCAGGTCTCGCTGTAGTGTGTGTGTTCAGGTCTCGCTGTAGTGTGTGTGTTCAGGTCTCGCTGTAGTGTGTGTGTTCAGTTCTCGCTGTAGTGTGTGTGTTCAGGTCTCGCTGTAGTGTGTGTTCAGGTCTCGCTGTAGTGTGTGTGTTCAGGTCTCGCTGTAGTGTGTGTGTTCAGGTCTCGCTGTAGTGTGTGTTCAGGTCTCGCTGTAGTGTGTGTGTTCAGGTCTCGCTGTAGTGTGTGTGTTCAGGTCTCGCTGTAGTGTGTTTGTTCAGGTCTCGCTGTAGTGTGTGTGTTCAGGTCTCGCTGTAGTGTGTGTGTTCAGGTCTCGCTATAGTGTGTGTTCAGGTCTCGCTGTAGTGTGTGTGTTCAGGTCTCGCTGTAGTGTGTGCTCAGGTCTCGCTGTAGTGTGTGTGTTCAGTTCTCGCTGTAGTGTGTGTGTTCAGGTCTCACTGTAGTGTGTGTGTAGGTCTCGCTGTAGTGTGTGTTCAGTTCTCGCTGTAGTGTGTGTGTTCAGGTCTTGCTGTAGTGTGTGTTCAGTTCTCGCTGTAGTGTGTGTTCAGGTCTCGCTGTAGTTTGTGTTCAGGTCTCGCTGTAGTGTGTGTGTTCAGGTCTCGCTGTAGTGTGTGTGCAGGTCTCGCTGTAGTGTGTGTGTTCATGTCTCGCTGTAGTGTGTGTTCAGTTCTCGCTGTAGTGTGTGTGTTCAGGTCTCGCTGTAGTGTGTGTGTTCAGGTCTCGCTGTAGTGTGTGTTCAGTTCTCGCTGTAGTGTGTGTGTTCAGGTCTTGCTGTAGTGTGTGTTCAGTTCTCGCTGTAGTGTGTGTTCAGGTCTCGCTGTAGTGTGTGTGCAGGTCTCGCTGTAGTGTGTGTGTTCAGGTCTCGCTGTAGTGTGTGTTCAGTTCTCGCTGTAGTGTGTGTTCAGGTCTCGCTGTAGTGTGTGTTCAGGTCTCGCTGTAGTGTGTGTGTTCAGGTCTCGCTGTAGTGTGTGTGTTCAGGTCTCGCTGTAGTGTGTGTTCAGGTCTCGCTGTAGTGTGTGTTCAGGTCTCGCTGTAGTGTGTGTGTTCAGGTCTCGCTGTAGTGTGTGTTCAGTTCTCGCTGTAGTGTGTGTGTTCAGGTCTCGCTGTAGTGTGTGTGTTCAGGTCTCGCTGTAGTGTGTGTTCAGTTCTCGCTGTAGTGTGTGTTCAGGTCTCGCTGTAGTGTGTGTTCAGGTCTCGCTGTAGTGTGTGTTCAGGTCTCGCTGTAGTGTGTGTGTTCAGGTCTCGCTGTAGTGTGTGTTCAGTTCTCGCTGTAGTGTGTGTGTTCAGGTCTCGCTGTAGTGTGTGTGTTCAGTTCTCGCTGTAGTGTGTGTTCAGTTCTCGCTGTAGTGTGTGTTCAGGTCTCGCTGTAGTGTGTGTTCAGGTCTTGCTGTAGTGTGTGTGTTCAGGTCTCGCTGTAGTGTGTGTTCAGTTCTCGCTGTAGTGTGTGTGTTCAGTTCTCGCTGTAGTGTGTGTGTTCAGGTCTCGCTGTAGTGTGTGTGCAGGTCTCGCTGTAGTGTGTGTGTTCAGGTCTCGCTGTAGTGTGTGTTCAGTTCTCGCTGTAGTGTGTG
This sequence comes from Pimephales promelas, assembly GCF_016745375.1. The sequence goes on along the minus strand of NW_024121976.1, from coordinate 2,087,496 downwards.
TGTTCAGGTCTCGCTGTAGTGTGTGTGTTCAGGTCTTGCTGTAGTGTGTGTTTCAGTTCTCGCTGTAGTGTGTGTGTTCAGGTCTCGCTGTAGTGTGTGCTCAGGTCTTGCTGTAGTGTGTGTGTTCAGTTCTCGCTGTAGTGTGTGTGTTCAGGTCTCGCTGTAGTGTGTGTGTAGGTCTCGCTGTAGTGTGTGTTCAGTTCTCGCTGTAGTGTGTGTGTTCAGGTCTTGCTGTAGTGTGTGTTCAGGTCTCGCTGTAGTGTGTGTGTTCAGGTGTCGCTATGGTGTGTGTTCAGGTCTCGCTGTAGTGTGTGTGTTCAGGTCTCGCTGTAGTGTGTGCTCAGGTCTCGCTGTAGTGTGTGTGTTCAGTTCTCGCTGTAGTGTGTGTGTTCAGGTCTCGCTGTAGTGTGTGTGTAGGTCTCGCTGTAGTGTGTGTTCAGTTCTCGCTGTAGTGTGTGTGTTCAGGTCTCGCTGTAGTGTGTGCTCAGGTCTCGCTGTAGTGTGTGTGTAGGTCTCGCTGTAGTGTGTGTGTTCAGGTCTCGCTGTAGTGTGTGTGTGTGTTCAGGTCTCGCTGTAGTCTGTGTGTGTTCAGGTCTCGCTGTAGTGTGTGTGTTCAGTTCTCGCTGTAGTGTGTGTGTGTTCAGGTCTCGCTGTAGTGTGTGTTCAGGTCTCGCTGTAGTTTGTGTGTTCAGGTCTCGCTGTAGTGTGTGTGTTCAGGTCTCGCTGTAGTGTGTGTGTTCAGGTCTCGCTGTAGTGTGTGTGTTCAGGTCTCGCTGTAGTGTGTGTGTTCAGGTCTCGCTGTAGTGTGTGTGTTCAGGTCTCGCTGTAGTGTGTGTTCAGGTCTCGCTGTAGTGTGTGTGTTCAGGTCTCGCTGTAGTGTGTGTGTTCAGGTCTCTCTGTAGTGTGTGTTCTGGTCTCGCTGTAGTGTGTGTGTTCAGGTCTCGCTGTAGTGTGTGTTCAGGTCTCGCTGTAGTGTGTGTTCAGGTCTCGCTTTAGTGTGTGTTCAGGTCTCTCTGTAGTGTGTGTTCAGGTCTCGCTGTAGTGTGTGTTCAGGTCTCGCTGTAGTGTGTGTGTTCAGGTCTCGCTTTAGTGTGTGTTCAGGTCTCTCTGTAGTGTGTGTTCAGGTCTCGCTGTAGGGTGTGTGTTCAGGTCTCGCTGTAGTGTGTGTGTTCAGGTCTCGCTGTAGTTTGTGTGTTCAGGTCTCGCTGTAGTGTGTGTTCAGGTCTCGCTGTAGTGTGTGTGTTTAGGTCTCGCTGTAGTGTGTGTTCAGGTCTCGCTGTAGTGTGTGTGTTCAGGTCTCGCTGTAGTGTGTGTTCAGGTCTCCCTGTAGTGTGTGTTCAGGTCTCGCTGTAGTGTGTGTTCAGGTCTCGCTGTAGTGTGTGTTCAGGTCTCGCTGTAGTGTGTGTTCAGGTCTCGCTGTAGTGTGTGTGTTCAGGTCTCGCTGTAGTGTGTGTTCAGGTCTCGCTGTAGTGTGTGTGTTCAGGTCTCGCTGTAGTGTGTGTTCAGGTCTCTCTGTAGTGTGTGTTCAGGTCTCGCTGTAGGGTGTGTGTTCAGGTCTCGCTGTAGTTTGTGTGTTCAGGTCTCGCTGTAGTGTGTGTTCAGGTCTCGCTGTAGTGTGTGTTCAGGTCTCGCTGTAGTTTGTGTGTTCAGGTCTCGCTGTAGTGTGTGTGTGTTCAGGTCTCGCTGTAGTGTGTGTGTTTAGGTCTCGCTGTAGTGTGTGTTCAGGTGTCGCTGTAGTGTGTGTGTTCAGGTCTCGCTGTAGTGTGTGTTCAGGTCTCGCTGTAGTGTGTGTTCAGGTCTCGCTGTAGTGTGTGTTCAGGTCTCGCTGTAGTGTGTTATTCAGGTCTCACTGTAGTGTGTGTGTTCAGGTCTCGCTGTAGTGTGTGTTCAGGTCTCGCTGTAGTGTGTGTATTCAGGTCTCGCTGTAGTGTGTGTGTTCAGGTCTCGCTGTAGTGTGTGTTCAGGTCTCGCTGTAGTGTGTGTTCAGGTCTCGCTGTAGTGTGTGTATTCAGGTCTCGCTGTAGTGTGTGTGTTCAGGTCTCGCTGTAGTGTGTGTATTCAGGTCTCGCTGTAGTGTGTGTGTTCAGGTCTCGCTGTAGTGTGTGTGTGTTCAGGTCTCGCTGTAGTGTGTGTGTGTTCAGGTCTCGCTGTAGTGTGTGTGTTCAGGTCTCGCTGTAGTGTGTGTGTTCAGGTCTCGCTGTAGTGTGTGTGTTTTCAGGTCTCGCTGTAGTGTGTGTGTGTTCAGGTCTCGCTGTAGTGTGTGTGTGTTCAGGTCTCGGCTGTAGTGTGTGTGTTCAGGTCTGCTGTAGTGTGTGTGTTCAGGTCTCGCTGTAGTGGTGTGTGTTCAGGTCTCGCTGTAGTGTGTGTGTTCAGGTCTCGCTGTAGTGTGTGTGTTCAGGTCTCGCTGTAGTGTGTGTGTTCAGGTCTCGCTGTAGTGTGTGTGTTCAGGTCTCGCTGTAGTGTGTGTGTTTAGGTCTCGCTGTAGTGTGTGTGTTCAGGTCTCGCTGTAGTGTCACTGTATTATTATTGTTACTATAAATGCTGATTTTAATTAGGTACTCTTGTTATTATTAACGTTACAAAATTTTTATAATATTAAAATTAATTATAATTATATTATTTGTATTAATAGGAGAGATTAGCTTGCACTGATGTCAGTAGTTGTAAAGCATCTCAGGATCTGTCTAACGGGAGCGGACTCTGAGTCGCGGGTTCGGGTCACTAATGTTATCAGATTTAGCGGGTTTGTAAAGCTTTCGCTCTGATCGATGTGATGTGTGTGTGTGAGAGAGAGAGAGAGCTTGTGTTGTGTGTGACGGCTGAGATTTATGTGATTTATGACGAACTCACTGGAGAGGAAAACACTGCGATTTACAGGCCCTTCAACAATGAGGCAGTGTGGAGTGTGTGACACCAGCTTTTATCCTCACACATTTACAGCGTGCTTTATGAAGCCCGCGGGGATCCACCGAGCACACACACTTTATTACCTTCCAGCAGCTCATTAGTTAATAACCTTAATGAATTGATGTGTGAAATCAATCAACGAGGGTCCATGCATGTGAAACGTCCTGCCACTGTCTAATCCTGAAAGCAAATGATTCGTGTGTAGACCGAGTGTGGCTCTCTCTTCTGTGTTTATCTGCATCCGACGAACGTGTGTGTGAGGATATCTGAGTGTGTGTGAGGATATCTGAGGATATCTGAGTGTGTGTGAGGATATCTGAGTGTGTGTGTGTGAGGATATCTGAGTGTGTGTGGAGGATATCAACCCACAGTGCCGCTTATGTGGACTGCAGGTTACACTGATGTCAGTGACACGTTTTAGTGTCCTTTTTAATATTTGGTGTGTGTGTGTGTTTTCTTGTGCGTGTTTGTGTGTGTGTGCTGAGGCCTCTGAGCGAGTGTGTGCGGAGATAATTCACCTTTCACAGATCATTAAGCTGGAGAACGATCGTGCGAGCAACACCTTCATCTTCAGAATAAGCCGAGTGTTTACTCTGCAGCCTCGGCTCATAAAAACCTCCGCGCTCAACAACACACACTTTATTTCATGCTCTCAGGTTTCATCGGAAATATATATTTTTTCCTACTTGGAGAAAGAGCTCCAAAAATGATCTTTGGAAATTTTCTAGGATTTTGTTATTAATAATGATAATCAAATGATATTTTGCTTGCTCGGTTGATAATACTTTAAATAGGAAATTAAAACGAGTGAGTCATTCATTCAACCGATTCATTTTAGCAGCTGAATCATTTGGGAGTCAAGTGATTCACATGCTATACGTCCTAAAAATAAAGTAGTTTGTCCCAAAGCTTGTCTAATATTCTGCTGCACACTCACAATCATGCACTTTTTCTTCACAAACAGACCAAATGAATTGGGACGCAGCAACTGAACGAGTCACTGAATCACTCACCCGATTCCTTTAAAACACTTTTGCATTAATTCAGTAATAAAGCACAGCTGTGTGAAGATGCACAGGGCAATAGTTCAGCTTAGACGTAAATGTCATATTTTGGACACTTTTGAAGTCAAACGTAGTGTGATATGCAAATGAGATGCAAATAAGATTTAAAGGGAGACATTTTTCATGCAAATAAATGACTTGACTGTTTTAAAGTTAACTCACTTTTTGTGTGATATGTATTGTCTAGGATAATATCGGAATTGCCCCTGTGTGTGTTTTGTTTTTTATGTTTACATCATATGATATAATCAAGGTAAGTCAACTGTATTTGAATAGCGCTTTATACTAGTGATGTGTAATATATCGGCCACCATATCGGTATCGGTTCATTTTTAATGTTATCAGTCTGATTAGAAAATGTGTCTAATATATTGAAGCCGATCAATAATGTATTATTCCTTCAGCTGAGACGCTTCAGATGCGCACTGTTCAACATGATGATTATGAATTGCTTGAAATATGATTGAAATCACTTCAAAAAAGGAAAATACAAGCCTGTCATATCGGCTACATAACATTATCATGAGAACATGTGTGTTTGGGGAGACTTTTGTTTTGTAATCAGACTCTCAAACATTATATACAAATTTTGATTTAGATTTATCGGCCGATATATCGGTTATCGGCATTCACATTTTCATCATTATCGGCCAAAATTTTTATATTGTTGCATCCCTACTTTATACAATATGATTGTAAATAGTTTCACAACGACAAACATTCATAATTGAGCACAAAAATTAGTCGCATGTTTCAATTTTTTGAAATCGAGATTTATACATCTAAAAGCTCATTATATTTCAGGACAATATTTAACTGAGACTATTTGCAAATCTGGAATCTGAGAAATCTAAACATTGAGAAAATCGTCTTTAAAGTTGTGCATTTATGTTCGTGATTCACACAAAAAAAAACATTTTTTAATACATTAACAGTAAGAAATGTACAAAATATCTTCATGGAACATGATCCTTACTTAATATCCTAATGATTTTTGGCCTAAAAGAAAAATCGATAACTCTGACCCATGCAGTGCATTGTTGGCTATTGCCACAGATACACCCGTGCGACTCGAGACTGGGGTCACAATAAAGTAAACACAATTAAGTGCTCTAAAAAGACCGTAGTGTCATTATTCAGCTGAATTTATTTCAGATTTTGTTCTCATCGATTACTTTAGAGTTGTTTTTTGACACAATATTGTCGTTTTTTGCTCTATTTCTCCTGTGTGTGTGTGTTATGGGGCGATGCTGTGGTACAGTGTGTGTGAGGTGCGCTAGTGTTGTGTGTGTTTGAAGTGTCCAGCTGTTAATGAGCTTTATTTATGAACACAGACTTTGTGTTTCTCATTAACGGAGAAGGTTTGCCATTCCTTGTTTGATTAAAACATGCTTTAGACACAGTCAGAGGCAGATCTACATAACAGGCCTCTAGTCACGGATAAATTTGGGTCTCGAATCTTTGGATCTCGCTCTCGTATTGTTTCTACAAAGCTAGGCTAATTGGATTCAGACTTGCAGATGCTCTTGCTAATGAACGGAGAAACTGGTTTTGAAGGATCTCTGAGTGTGTAAATGTTTGTGCTGTGATATGGAAATGATCCTCTGTTGTAGTGTGTGTGTGTGTGTGTGTGTGTGTGTGAGGCATGTTTGACCTTCAGCCGTTGGGTGGAGATCCTTTTCCTGATGGAAATTCACATCCTGATTCTGACGATATTCCCAGCGGGGACGAATAGTTGAAATAGTTTGCGATGGGGAAGGAGGAGGTGACTAGCAGGTACAATATTTAACATATAGCATCAGGCTATTTGTTTATTATATAGGCTACATTGCACATTGTGAGCTTTTAGAAGCATTAGAGATGCAATTTACGTACAATCCTATAATCCATCGTTGTTTAAATTAACAATATTTAAATTGAATTATGTTACTCAACAACCAGTTGCTTAACCAACACAAAACGGCTTGTTTTATCACGCATACTAAAGGAGGCAAGGGTGTCGGGTTACATTCAAGATATTTAATTTTTTTTATAATATTTATCATTTTTGTTATTATTATGATTATGGATTACAAATATGAAAACCCCAAATTGAAAATTGTGAAAGGTTTTCATATCTGTAATCCATAATCATCAACATTCTAACAAATAAAGGCTTGAAATATCTCACTTTGCATGTAATGAGTCTATATAATATATTAGTTTCAGCTTTTAAGTTGAATTACGGAAATAAATGAACGTATGCACCATATTCTCATTTTTCCAGTTTCACCTGTATAATCTTATTAACATATTCTAACATTCAACAATTACAAGAATTATGATACGCTTTCATCATAGTGAGGATTTCCATCTTTTATCCATGTAATAGCCTCCAAATGCTGTGCAAATGTCCTAAATGAATGTAGTACATCTATACATTTCTGCATCTATGCTTTTATAATGTATTAAAAACTTATCAACCAACTTTACATGTGCCTTTGATTCAATAAAAGACCATTTTGCAAAATTACATAAACAAACCAGCGAATGCATCTCACGAGGAAGCGTGCATTGTTGCTTGACCTTGGGTCACGACCTTTGACCTCTGGCTCAGCGTGTGTTTCTGAGAGATGTTTAGCTGTCTGGAAGCTTCACATGCGGCACACGGGCCAATAAACTCAATTACCTGCAATTTTTGTCCCTAAACAATTCGCATTTTTGCAGTGCCTTGTGGGAAAGTTTGCATGTCTGAACGAAAGTAAATCCAATTTTTATATAAGGCGTCTCTGTCATGATGCCATGCGTTATTTCCACTTGAATTTATCAACTCGCCCTTAATGTGGAAAGGCCTTGAAAAAGTCCCACTTTTACTGTCCTCAATAGTTGTACACTGAAAATATATTTTTAATTTTGAGATGATGAACTTATAATAACATTGACTTGGACGAGTAACTGAAGTTGAAACCTGTAAGATTACATTTTTTTTAATAAGTTCTGCTCAGCAAGGCTGCGTTTATTTGATAAAAAAAATACAGTAAAAATGTGAAATTATTATGTAAATCATCTGTTCTCTATGTGAATATACAGTAAAGTGTAATTTAATCTTGAATTTATTTAATTTATTTAATTTTTGAGGATCTGATGATCAAGAAACATTTATGATTAATATCAAATGTTGAACACAGATTTTGACACACACACACACACACACACACGTACACACACACACACACACACACACACACACACACACACACACACACGCAGAGACGATCCCTCCCTATCCTGGCAGGAAGGAAAGCCCAGCATAAACATCTAAAGGAAGCGTCTAGTTCACTATAAAACTCACTCACACACACACCGACACACACACCCTTCATTTCTGCCTTTAACATGCGAAACGAGACTCAAAGCAGATGTTGATCAGACCTCAGGAGAGACACGTCATATCAGAGACACAATCAGAGGTGAGCGTTCAGGAGGGGTGTGTGTGTGTGTGTGTGTGTGTGTGTGTGTGCGTGTGTGTGTGTTGAGTAGGTGGGTGGCAGAAATGATTCTCAGGCATCTCTGACATGGTGACAGGCAGCAGGGTAAATTGTGTGTGTGTGTGTTCATGATCCGCTAGCAGCTGCTCGACTTCTGACTGTTTTCTGACGTTTCAAAGTGCCTGTTATTATTATATAACCCGCTTGTTAGTCATTCCCAAATTTAATGTCTTGCGTAATATCTCATATTGGCAGGATGAGACTTGTATGCAGGAGTGTGTGTGTGTGTGTGTGTTATAGTGTTTATATGGTGATAACTATCTATATATATCATTTAAACTACCATTCAAACGTTTGGGGTTATTGGCACTTTATTACTAATGCAAGTGTCGAAAAGTGCAAGAAGCCACTGTATGTGTTTATAATAGAGAACATAAGAAGTGTGTGTGTGTGTGTGTGTCTGTGTATGAAATGTCCTGCATTTATCTAGGTTAACTGAAGTTTACAGAAGGGATGGTGGAAATGAAATTCATTATAAGAGTGCATTGCCGATGTGTGTTTGTGTGTGTGTGTGTGTGTGCTGGCGTGATTTAAGGGTTATCAGTGTGTGTGAAGCGCTGAGTGAGTGTTTGAGTCTCAGACCTGCTTTCACAGGCATTAATGATCCACTTCAGACTTAATGAAATGAAACCGAACCTAATGAATGAGAAACTGGTAAACCCGAGTCAGCGCTGAGCACTGGTGTGTGTGTGTGTGGGTCTATACTGGTTTTGCTGTGATTGCGATACACAGTTCAGGACAAACCCGTGTTTAACGTTATCTGGGTTTTCATGCTCTTTTGTGCTCTAAAACACAAGTCAGCGGCTTTAAGCATCTCAGTAGTGTGGAAGCTTGTTTCTGCCACAGAATGAAATATACAAAAGGTAATTGTGACTTTTTGTTTCGCAATTCTGACTTTTGAAAATTGACTAGGATTGCGAGATATAGTCTGAATTTCAAGCTTATATCACGCAATTCTGACTTTCTCGCAATTCTGACTTTATATCCCGCAATTCTGACTATCTCGTAATTGTAACTTTATATCTCGCAATTCTGACTATATTTCGCAATTCTGACTTTATATCTCGCAATTCTGACTATCTCGCAATTCTGACTATATTTCGCAATTCTGACTTTATATCTCGCAATTCTGACTATCTCGCAATTCTGACTATATTTCGCAATTCTGACTTTATATCTCGCAATTCTGACTATATTTCGCAATTCTGACTTTATATCTCGCTATTCTGACTATATTTCGCAATTCTGACTTTATATTGCGCAATTCTGACTATATCTCGCAATTCTGACTATATCTTGCAATTCTGACTTTATATCTCGTAATTGTAACTTTATATCGTGCAATTCTGACTTTATATCTCGCAATTCTGACTATCTCGCAATTCTGACTATCTCGCAATTCTGACTTTATATCACGCAATTCTGACTTATATCTCGCAATTCTGACTTTATATCTCACAATTCTGACTTTATATCTCACAATTCTGACTATCTCGTAATTGTAACTTTATCTCGCAATTCTGACTTTATATCTCACAAATCTGACTATATCTCGCAATTCTGACTTTATATCTCACAATTCCCACTATATCTCGTAATTCTGACTTTATATCTCGCAATTCTGACTATATCTCGCAAATCTGACTTTATATCTCGCAATTCTGACTTTATATCTCGCAATTCTGACTTTATATCTCGCAATTCTGACTATATCTTGCAATTCTGACTATAAATCTCGCAATTGTGACTATATATCGTAATTGTGACTTTATATCGTGCAATTCTGACTTTATATCTCGCAATTCTGACTATATCTCGCAAATCTGACTTTATATCTCGCAATTCTGACTTTATATCTCCCAATTCTGACTTTATATCTCGCAATTCTGACTTTATATCTCGCAATTCTGACTATATCTTGCAATTCTGACTATAAATCTCGCAATTGTGACTATATATCGTAATTGTGACTTTATATCGTGCAATTCTGACTTTATATCTCGCAATTCTGACTATATCTCGCAAATCTGACTATATCTCGCAATTCTGACTTTATATCTCCCAATTCTGACTTTATATCTCGCAATTCTGACTTTATATCTCGCAATTCTGACTATATTTTGCAATTCTGACTTTATATCTCGCAATTCTGACTATATCTCGTAATTGTAACTTTATATCTCGCAATTCTGACTATATCTCGCAATTCTGACTTTATATCTCACAATTCTGACTATCTCGTAATTGTAACTTTATATCGTGCAATTCTGACTTTATATTGCGCAATTCTGACTTTATATCTCGCAATTGTGACTATCTCGTAATTGTAACTTTATATCATGCAATTCTGACTTTATATCTCGCAATTCTGACTATCTCGCAATTCTGACTTTATATCACGCAATTCTGACTATATATCACGCAATTCTGACTTTATATCTCACAATTCTGACTATATCTCGTAATTGTAACTTTATCTCGCAATTCTGACTTTATATCTCACAATTCTGACTATATCTCGTAATTGTAACTTTATCTCGTAATTCTGACTTTATATCTCGCAATTCTGAATTTATATCTCTCAATTCTGACTTTATATCTCGCAATTGTGACTATATATCGTAATTGTGACTTTATATCGTGCAATTCTGACTTTATATTGCGCAATTCTGACTATATCTCGCAATTCTGACTTTATATCTCGCAATTCTGACTTTATATCTCGCAATTCTGACTTTATATCACGCAATTCTGACTTTATGTCTCGCAATTCTGACTTTATATCACGCAATTCTGACTTTATGTCTCGCAATTCTGACTTTATGTCTCGCAATTCTGACTTTATGTCTCGCAATTCTGACTATATCTCGTAATTGTAACTTTATCTCGCAATTCTGATTTTATATCACGCAATTCTGACTATGTCTCGTAATTCTGACTTTATATCTCGCAATTCTGACTTTATATCTCGCAATTCTGAATTTATATCTCGCAATTCTGACTTTATATCTCGAAATTGTGACTATATATCGTAATTGTGACTTTATATTGCGCAATTCTGACTATCTCGCAATTCTGACTTTATATCTCGCAATTCTGACTTTATATCTCGCAATTGTGACTTTATATCTCGTAATTGTGACTTTATATCGTGCAATTCTGACTTTATATCTTTATATCTCGCAATTCTGACTTTGTCTCGCAACTGTTACTTTATATCTCACAATTGTGAAAGAAAAAGTACCAATTATCTAAAATGTTTTATTCTGTGGCGTAAACAAGCTTCAATACAATAGAGTGTGTTCTGTAAGTAAAAACCTTGATTTCGGCTGAGTGAGTGTGTGTGTGTGGTTCCCCTGAAGTTTCAGTAATAAAGATGCCGTGTGTGTCACATGACTCCAATGATCCCCATTAACGAGGAGACGCTGTGCACTCGATGCTTTTAACCTCGTCACGACCCCTAGAGAACTGACACTGATGTACGGTCAGATCTGACCGCGCACGAGCGTCTCGGCATTAGCAGATTACACACACACACACACACACCAGGCTGAGTAGATCTTTAAATGACAAATGTGTCACTCACACACACACTCTTACATAAAACAGATCTGACCGTGCACGAGCGTCTTGGCATTAGGAGATTACACACACCAGTCTGAGTGGATCTTTAAATGACAGATGTGACACTCAAACACACACACTCTCTCTCACTCTCTTACACACGCACTCTCACACACACACACACACACACTATAGGTAAAAGTTTGTAGGTCGTACATGTTCTGAGTGATTTTGGGTTAGAGAAGACGACATTGTAATCAAATATTGTTTTATCAGGGCGAACGAGAGGATGCTCAATTGCTTTATACCCGACATCTTTGAAAGAGAGATCCATGGACGGATATAATTATAAAATATTACATGGTTTTAAAAGTGGCCTATAACATCGACTATGCAATACACTTTAATTTATTTAGTGCTTATAAAATTATTAAGCCTATTTGGAGCGAGAGATGTTCATAATGTGGCAGTATGTCAGTCATCGTGTGATAAGGAAATGTGACGAGGCCTAGACTGCTTGAGCTGTTGTCAGTGAGGCTGTAAAACTGTTGGCTAAGTTACAGACACTCGTGAAACTGATGCTAATTATCTGGGAGACGTTCGCTAACAGCAGGCAAGCTGTCATTGTTTGTGTCAAACGAGTTGTGGATTTGTTGTAACATTAAAACAGGAGATCATGAATTATCTTCAATCTTACCCAGATACAATGCTGCTATTTTCTGATTGGCTATTGTGTGGCCCCTTTCTTTTTTTTTGATTGGCTCGACTAAGAACTCCAGGCGAGACGCGCTTGATTCCTGCCGGGTCCACAGTGAGTGATTTGGGGCGCTGCGGCATATTCAATATATTATAAATAGTTTTTCAGCGTGAGAAATACAATGTGTGGCGGGAGTGTGTGACAAAAGACTGAAATAAGTGAGTGTGTCACTGGTGTGTGTGTGTGTGTGTCGTTCCGACTGAGGGACTACACGAGCTTCTTCACAGCTAGTGACATCACTAACCCTAAAATCTGCATAAACCCCGCCCCCGGGATCACGATTTATAGATTATCATGACTAATATGCTAATCAACGACTGTAAGATATTTAACTCCACATCAGACTCATAAACTCGTCCACTAACCGTTCAGAAATGTCCTGTTGCTTCTACATGTCGTCACTTCTAGAGTCGCTCCATCTTTATCTGACTCCGCTTTGAACATAAAAGGCTAAACGTTCACAGTAAACACACACACACAACTCTTGAAGCTCCGCCCCCTGTGCCGGGAGCAGCAGCTCATTAGCATTTAAAGGGACACACACAAAATAGTGTGTTTTTGCTCACTCTCAAAAAGTGACAATTTTAACATGATGTATAACAATATCTGTGGGATATTTGAGCTGAAACTACACACACACTGGGGACATCAGAGACTTATTTTACGTCTTGTGAAGAGGGCATTAGGACCCCTTTAAAAAATATATTGCCTCTTAAAAAGTGCTTGGACGTGATTGAGGGAAAGTGCTGTGAAGTTTCTCAGCTCTAAACACACGCGGCCCATGGTGTGTTCAATTAGCCGGATGTTGAATGGCGCTCTTGTGTGAGACGCTTGCTCTCTGGCCGCCGGCCGGACTCGATTAGAGAGATGAAGCGTGATGTTCTGTGGAGCGAGAGCTGGGAAACACACACTCGCTCTTCTCGTTTCTCCTGTCCTTTTGCTCTTGAAACGAGGAAGCGTCTCTGATGTCGGACATGAAGTTCCTGCTGCTTTATGAAGAACAAATTCAAGATTCAAGAGTCCGTTTTTGATTTTATTTTTTATTTAATCATTATTTTTTTTTTGTAATCTTTAATTGGTGTCTAAATTTACAATTTAAGTAGGGATGCACCGATATGAAAATTTTGGCCGATAACCGATAATTCTTTATATTTGAAAGCCGATAACTTATAAAAATATCTGATAAATCTAAACCCAAATTTTTATATAATTTTTGAGAGCCTGATTACAAAAACAAAAGTCTCCCCATTAAAATCCCCATCTCAAACACACAGTTCTGATGTTCTCATGATAATGTTATGTAGCCGATATGACACATGTTGCACTGAACTGTATTTGCCTTTTTTGAAGTGAGTCCAATCATATTTCAAGCAATTCATAATCATCATGTTGAACTGTGCGCATCTGAAGGAAATAATACATTATTGATCGGCTCTAATATATCAGACACATTTTATTATCGGGCCGATAACGATAAAATTAAAAATGAACAATTATTACCCGATACCGATATGGTGGCTGATATATCATGCGTCTCTAGTATTTTTGTAGCATTTAATAGTCAAAAAATATTTTTTTTGTATTTTTTAGAAAATATATTTTCAGTATTGAATCAGACTATCCAAATTATTAGTTTATTTAATTGAGTAAATTTGGTACTTCAGTATTTTAAAATCTGTCTCTCGTCTTGATTGTGCATGACATAAAAAACAAAAATAAATACATTTATATTAAATATTGATAATCAAATTTCATTAACTTAATTTCATTAATTTTTTTTACACAATTTTAGAGAAATAATCTAAGTTCTAGAAATCATAAATTTGGTTTCTTTGGCATCAAATGGTTTTGTCTGTCGTTGTGCCACTTCTTCATCTTCCATAATGAACATTTGTTCTAGAAACATGTATTTTTGAGCTATACAATACTGATCCATTCTCAAATGGGACTTTTTCCAAACACTTTCCTCGATTCTCCTATTAAAGCGTGACAGAATTCTGTTTCTGGTGTATTTGCAGAGAGGCTCCGCCCATGCGCTCTTCTAATTGGCTGAGATTTTTGATTGATTTGGTTGCATTTTGTCTGGTGTGGACAAACAAATCGTTTGTTGCTGGAATCGTATCGCATCGTGTGTTTAAGCACTTCTTTCAAAGATATTTAAAAATCTTAGCAACTTTTTAATGGTTCTGTCTACACTCTTAGAAGAAAAGGTTCTATATAGAACCTTAAAAGGTTCTATCAGCGCTACGTATTAGGAACCCCTAACAGGGTTCCTCTGGGTTCTATATAGAACCGTACTTGGCCAATAGAACCTTTTACCAAAAAAAATGGTTCTATATAGAACCATTTTGGAGTTCCATATATGAAGCGGGGGATGGAACCATTTCTGGTTCTAAATAGAACCATTTGAAGAGTTCAGATTCAAAAGCCTCTAAATGCCATTTGAAATTTTCTTCTTTAATGATGATTTTTATCAAGCTTGTATATTTAAGTTCAGTAATTTCACTTAAATGGCAATGATAATTACCTATTAATTGTTATTTAAGTGAAATTACTGAACTTAAATATTCAAGTTTGATAAAAATCATCATTAAAGAAGAAAATTTCAAATGGCATTTAGAGGCTTTTGCATCTGAACTCTTCATTTCTTCTAAGAGTGTATATAGTACTATATTAAATTGACCTAATCCTCTGTTTCTTTTTTTGTTTTTGTTTTTTTTGTCATAAAATGAACATTATAAAAGGTTTCAGTCGACATGCATTTAATACTCCTATATGAAATGAATAATTAGCGTACTGGTTGAACAGTCTTGCTTTGTTACGTATGTTTGGCAGTGACTTTATTATTTATTTAGGATATTCATAATTTCATAGCTTGTGGGAAAAGATATAGTGCTAAATAAACTGTGTTACCCTGAACTGAACACTTTCACTATATTACACACACACACACTGAATGCAGTGTTCTCATGCCAGACTCTGATGGTGTGTGTGTGTGTTTGTGTGGCTGGTTCTCAGGATCTGCGCTTCACTGTTGTTCAGCTGAAAGAAAGAAGCGTGTGATTTTATTTCTTCCTCTCCACTGAGATGTGAAGTAGATTTGAGGACACATCACAGATCCTGTATAGAGGTTCAGCTACTGTATATCATGATGTTTAGTTTCCCGGCCCGCGAGACTGCACTGCAGAACCTCTCACACACAAACACATGAATGACACGTTTGTCTCAGATCTGTTTGATGATGATGATGATGAAGATCTCAGTCATGTCATCAGTCCAGAACAGCTGTTTTATTCTACATTCATCATTGTTTAAAAGTTCGGAGTTAGTAGGATTTTTTTTTATTTAGAAAAAATTAATACTTTTATTCAGTA
Organism: Pimephales promelas; assembly: GCF_016745375.1. The sequence goes on along the minus strand of NW_024121976.1, from coordinate 2,072,303 downwards.
TGCATGATCAAAAGAGATATTAAAGACATTTATAATGTTACAAAAGATTTCTATTTAACCCTCTGGTGCTCTTCGCATGTCGGTCCGGATTTTTTAATTTTATTTAAATGAAATGGATACATTATATTTTAGTTTGATTTATCCATTTCTTCTGTTTTTGAGCGTAGAGCTGATAATTTAACGTCCAGCTTAAACTGTGGAGAATCTGGAACGCTTTAGAGCGACAGACTGAAGTTTGATCTCTTCTCAAACACCACACTTGCAGATTATTGCTGAAGAGAAGAATTTTACGTTTATTGTTATGAAAAATGTGCAAAAATATAGTTTTTTATGAAGTCTAAAAATCCGGTTTTATAGACGGAGATAATGTGAGGCGTAAGTGTGTGTTCGGCGTGTGAGCTGATCTCTCAGTAAACCAGCGTTCAGTGAGATGATGTTCGGCTGCAGTTCCAAACGCTTCCACTAGAGGAAACTCGTCTCGCATCAAATCCACCTGTGCAGTTGTTGGTGTGGTTTTACGTTGTGTGTTTTGTAATGTGTGTGTGTGTGGTGTGTGTGTGCAGCTTCATCTGGCCGCGCTGGCGTCTCTGAAGGGTGATGTGGTGGAGCTGAACCAGCGACTGCTGCAAACCGAGAGAGAGAGAGAAGCGCTGGAGAACAGACTGGCCAAAGCACAGGTCAGTACACACACACACACACACACACACACCATTTCTGCTTTGCATCCTTGATTCTAAATTGCTAAAATGAGTCGAATCTATGTTTGTAACTAATTTGCATAATGCCAGCCCATTGGCTGAACATCATCTCTAAGCCCCGCCCTCAAACAGACTAGGTTTGAGACGACACTGAGAAGATTCGGTGAATCGTTACTGTTCGTATCACTGTGATCAACAGCTGAGATTCAGATATGATAATGAGCGTTTGCTTTCTGACCAATCACAGTGGAGCAGCTCTCAGAGAGGCGGGGCTTAGAGAGACTGAATCTCAGACTCGGAGAAATGAGCTGTTGTGCAGTGCATATATTATAAGAAAATGATGTTTTCTGACCTCAGATGCATTTAAACCTGTTGAAGGAGACGCCAGAACTACATTAGAAACCTTTCAAATCGCAGAATAGAGAAAATCACATGACTTGCTCTTAAATGGTTTTTGATGATGACACTTTGGCCACAAACTGGGGTTTATGAGTTCACAGGGTTAAATAACACAATAGAAAAATGAACCGTTAATTAACATCAAAGAAATATTGTTAGATTTAGTTAAAGTCCACCTGGAGTCAATCATGTTATCCCTTAAAACGCATCTTTAAACCAAAATTACTTATCAACACTTATCAGCTTACACACGGTGTGTGTTAAAGCGTATTAAAAACACCACATAAACTACATTAAACACTGGATTTACACCACAGGGGACCAGTAACATTAATGCTGACTTTACCAGCTTATATTTTTGATTGGTGATGATGTCATCACTGTGATCAGAGTCAGAACTGTGAGGTTTTGATTATTAATTAATCACCCAATTAACACTTTTCCCACCGCTGATATATGAATCATTGATTGTGTGTCGCAGCTCTTGATGCTTCTTTATGTGCGTTTAGACACACATCTCATACATTAGAAATCAATCCATATTTTCAAGTAAAGCATTCAAAAGATACTTTTTAGATGAGTTTAACTACTACTGTGTATCCAAGTTAATTTGCATACATGTTGATCTTGCATTGATGTTATATTTTGTGTGTGTGTGTGTGAGAGAAACATAATTTAAGGTAACAGAGACTGGTTTGGTTTTATAGCAGTTCCTGAATAATGTTGTTTTCCAGCTAAAGTTAGTTTTGAGCGATTGACTTCCATCGAAACGATCATTTGTTGTTAAATTAGAGGCTAAGATGACTCTGTTCCCTCTAAACACACTTTAAACATTCTCCAGTGTGTGTGTGTGTATGAGAGAGTGTGTTTTAGCATATTGATGCATCGTTCCCTTTATTATGTTTTATAAACCCGTCAGCTCCACCGCTTCAGCTTGACGCACACACACACACACTCCGTAACACATCTGTTATGTTTATAATTGGTTGCTCGGGCGTTTATTGTGACACACAGATGTAATTTGTGATCTGACAGCTAATTAGTCTCACACACACATGCATGTAAAGCACATCTGGACACTTGTGGTGTGTGTCTCGCGTTAAAGACGATGTAGAAGCGTAACACACGTCACCGCAGTCTGACAGAGATCAGCGGATCTGAGACAACACTCGGGAAACTCAGCCAATCGGAAACGCTCTCTGCCTGTCAATCATTTTGTGAGGGCGGGGTTTGGAAAGAGGGCGTGTGCTTGAAAGGAACTTGTCGTTTTATTTAACACTTTGAGAAATGTGTTTTGTGTATGTTTATTTGTATATATCTGGTGCTATATAGGTGTGTTGTTATACATTTGGTGTAGTTTAGATGCAGCGAGTGTGTGAAGCGCACAAAAGTGTGAGTGTGTGTGTGTGTGTGTGTGTGTGAGGATCAGGATCTCGAGAGGTCTGCCTCTGTCTGAGAGAAACGACCCTGAAGGGAGACGGCCTCGGGCACATGCCTCAGTCCCGACCTCCGACCTCTGACCTCGAGCCCCGAGAGCACTAGGTGACCCGACCTTTGACCCCCAGCCTGTTTCAGTGAGGGTCCGGTTCAATGCGCTCTTGTGTGTCGGTGTTTTCGTGGAGCCGTTCCTGAAACACAGCCTGTGTTGTTGCCCGTGTGAGTTACTGTTGACACGCAGCCATAAACGTCAGATTTACCACCACAAAAACAGAAACATATGCGTTTCTGTTCCAAAAACTAGTCATGCATATATATATATATATATATATATATATATATATATATATATTTACACTATTGTTCAAAAGTTTGAGGGCGGTAATATTTTAATGTGTTTGAAAGAGTCTCTTCTGCTCAGCAAGGCTGCATTTATTTAATCAAAATACAGTAAAAAGAGTGAATATTATTCCAGTGTAAATCATCTGTTCTCTATGTGAGTATACAGTAAAGCTGAATTTAGCATCATTACTCCATGATCCTTCAGAAATCACTCTAATATAAGGATCTGATGATCAACAAGCAGTTAAAGATTATTATCAGTGTTGAAAAAAATCAGGATTGTTTGATGAATATAAAGTTCAAGAGAACAGCATTTATCTGAAATATAATCTTTTGTAACATTATAAATGTCACTTTTGATCAATTAATTTTGAAAGTATTAATTTTGTTCTTATAAATACTGACTCCAAAATCCTGAGCTGTAGTATATGATGGAAATACATCTGTCTGTATGATTGTGTGTGTGTGTGTGTGTGTGTGTGTGTGTGTGTGTTCCTGTTGTGTCTGTGATCATGAATAGACTCATTGTGCAGTAATTGTGGCTCTGGTCAGAGGTGGAGTGTGTGTTTAACGGGTTATTGTGTGTCCTCGTTCACACTGAGTGATTAACCTTGTTTTGTTTTCACACACACTCTTCGACTCCCGCCAGGAAAACATGCCATTCCTCTAAGATCATTCCAGGAAGGCGAAACACACACACACACACTCCCATCGTGAAATCCCAGTGCTTGTGATCCTCCATCAGCCGGTTACACTCCTCTGATCCGTCCGCTGTTGCGCGTGTGTGTAGTCTTGATGAGAAGTGTGATGAGTTGAGCACGTCTTCTCTGATTATAAACTCATTAGCTTTGGATGCATTGAAATATTTTAGGGCTGCGATGTATTCTGATCTACTGATCAACAATGTGAGAGTTACTCATCTTTCCACTAAACTGTTATTCTTTAAGCACTATTCCTGTGAATAATTATGAATAATTACCATATTTTCTGGAATATAAGTCTCTCATCCGGTCAGAACTGCATTGTTGATTGAAGAACAACTGATAACTCGCATCCGTACGAGTCATGTTTCATTGCATTCAGAAATAAAAATGTTAAAGTTTACAATCATTATAAACAAAATTTACTGATTGTTTCTTGTTTGTCCTGTTTTAAGCTGTGTTGAGATTCGTTTTTTACAGTTTTATTCTTGATTACTGTAATTATGAGGCTGAAATTAGTAAAAACGGTCTTTCCCGAGTCAATTTCGGATATAAAGATTGATTTCGTTGTTTGTTGTTTGGTGGATTGTGTGAATTTTCTGCCATGCTGCAGGTCAACGTTGTGTGTGTGTGTGTGTGTGTGGAGGTTTGTTCATGCTTGAGAGGGTAAAATGTCCTCAATAATGTGGTGAAATATCATGAGGAGTGAGTTGTGAGGATGTTTGACGTGTGTGTTCACGGTTTAGAGCGGCTCATGAGAGCTCCAGCTAATGTTTGACTGACTCTGATGCAGCGGGACAGAGAACATCATTAATCTGAAGGAGAAACAGTGGAAGTCTATGAGCCAACTAAACGCGTATACGCTCTCTCTATAAATGTGTGTGTGAGCGAGCGTGTCAATGAGAGTGTGTGTGTGTGTGTGTGTGTGTGTGTACAGGAAGCGTACCTGTGTGTTTCTGGAGGTATTCTGCATGTCTCGTAGAGATTGAATCTCTCACTGTGTGTGTGTGCGCGCGCGCACAGCTTGTGTGGTTTATTTCACCATGCAGTTTTCTTCAGTGTAACTGTATTATTAATCTCTGTCACGCTCTCTCTCTCTCTCTGTGTGTGTGTGCAGTGTGAGCAGTCTCATCTGCTGCGGGAGCATGAGGAGGTTCAGGAGAGAACGACGCTGCGCTACGAAGAGCGAATCACAGAACTACACAGCATCATTGCAGAACTCAACAAGAAGATCGACTTACTGCAGGCCTCCACCATCAGGTCTCACTCACACACACTCACTCACTGACTGACTCACTGACTCACTCACTGATTCACTCACTCACTGACTCACTCACTGATTCACTCACTCACTGACTCACTCACTCACTCACTGACTCACTCACTCACTGACTCACTCACACACTCACTGACTCACTCACTGACTCACTCACTCACTCACTGACTCACTCACTCACTGACTCACTCACTCACTCACTCACTGACTCACTCACTCACTCACTGACTCACTCACTGACTCACTCACTCACTGACTCACTCACTCACTGACTCACTCACTGACTCACTCACTGACTCACTCACTGACTCACTCACTGACTCACTCACTCACTCACTGACTCACTCACTGACTCACTCACTGACTCACTCACTGACTCACTCACTGACTCACTCACTCACTGACTCACTCACTCACTGACTCACTCACTGACTCACTCACTGACTCACTCACTGACTCACTCACTCACTCACTGACTCACTCACTGACTCACTCACTCACTCACTCACTGACTCACTCACTCACTCACTGACTCACTCACTGACTCACTCACTCACTGACTGACTCACTCACTCACTGACTCACTCACTGACTCACTCACTGACTCACTCACTGACTCACTCGCACACTCAGGGTGCTTCTCATTTCTTATTTGTGCATCCTCGTTTCCTTTCCTTGCGTCTCAGCTCCACCCCCTGTAGGACGCGAGGGAAGGAAGCGAGGAAAGGAAAGGAGGACAGAGGAATCGAATAAAAGCTTTTTTATATACATTGGAGTACTTGATCACTCGAGCATCACACCACAGTGTCGATCAGCAGCGCTAAAAGGATCTGCCCTTATGATGTTGAAGTTGGGTTATTTAATAAATTCATAACAAATAATAATAAAGATAGGCTATACTGTTGAAATATCTGAGATGTGTGGTTTATATAAACTGCAAAGGTAAAGTATAAATTAAAATGATTGTGACCGATGTGAAGGGGGAGGAGAATTGACACGTGCGTCACGTTTAGTGAATATAACAGTTCCGCGTAGGATGCACCTGTGTATCCTCGCTTATGACTCCTCAGGAAGCCTCCTCACTCCTCGATCCTCGACTCCTCACGGTGCAATTAGAGAATTGAGATGTCCTTCAAGATGGCTGAGCTCGATCGGTTTCCGGGTCATAGGAGGGAGGACGGAGGAGCGAGGAGACGAGGAGGGATATTGAGAAGCACCCTCACTCACTCGCACACTCACTCACTGACTCACTCACTGACTCACTCACTCACTGACTCACTCACTCACTCACTCACTGACTCACTCACTCACTCACTGACTCACTCACTGACTCACTCACTCACTCACTCACTCACTGACTCACTCGCACATTCACTCACTCGCACACTCACTCACTCGCACACTCACTGACTCACTCGCACACTCACTGACTCACTCGCACACTCACTCACTCGCACACTCACTGACTCACTCACTCACTGACTCACTCACTCACTGACTCACTCGCACATTCACTGACTCACTCACTCACTGACTCACTCACTCACTGACTCACTCACTGACTCACTCACTGACTCACTCACTCACTGACTCACTCACTGACTCACCCGCACACTCATTCACTCGCACACTCACTGACTCACTCACTGACTCACTCGCACACTCATTCACTCGCACACTCACTGACTCACTCACTGACTCACTCGCACACTCACTGACTCACTGACTCACTCACTCACTGACTCACACACTCACTCACTTTCTGACTCACTCACTCACTCACTGACTCACTCACTCACTGACTCACACACTCACTCAATTTCTGACTCACTCACTCACTCACTCACTCACTGACTCACACACTCACTCACTCACTGACTCACTCACTCACTCACTGACTCACTCACTCACTGATTCACTCACACACTGACTCACTCACTGACTCACTCACTCACTCACTGACTCACTCACTCACTGACTCACACACTCACTCACTTTCTGACTCACTCACTCACTGACTCACACACTCACTCACTTTCTGACTCACTCACTCACTGACTCACTCACTCACTCACTGACTCACTCACTCACTCACTGATTCACTCACTCACTCACTCACTCACTGACTCACTCACTCACTGACTCACACACTCACTCACTCACTTTCTGACTCACTCACTCACTCACTCACTGACTCACTCACTCACTCACATACTCGCGTGCACACACACTCACACACACACACTACAGCCCACGATGGTTTATGTCTCTTCACTGAACACAGGAATCTCAGTTTAAATCCTCTTACTGTGATTTATATCCGTGTTTATTCTCCTCGAGGGCAGATATTATGGGCTGTTTCTCTGCTCCTCTAAATCTCCTCAATCCTCCTCTAGATAAACGTTTCTCAAGCCTTGAAACCCGACAGGAGAAGAGTGTCTCCAACACACATTTATTCTTCTAACAGCTCATTAATATTGAGTTGTGCTCAGAGATGCGGGGAAGCGGTGTCCGTGTGTTGTGTGTGTGTGTGTGTGTGTGTGTGTCCTGTTCCACTCGCTGCATGTAAATGAGACAGACTCGAGTGTTTAATTAGAAACTCCTCATATGTATGCAGCAGGTCAGGATGTTTGCCTTCTCGTTTGGGAAATTAGAGAATATGCTGAATGACTCCAGTTCTCTGTTGACTTTCATATTCATCCCACACTCAGAACTGGGTGATTTGATGCCCTTCAATGGATAGTTCACATAAAAATGAAAATTAGCCCATGATTTACTCACTCTGAAGTCATCCTAAGTTTATATGCATCTATCCATCATAAAAGTGTGCTTAAGTTACTATTTATTTATTTATTGATTGACCAAATTTAGTCATTTAAATAAAAAAATAACAAAATCTATTTAAAAATTGCATTAAAAAAATAAATTAAATAAGCTTTCTGGACAAAAAGCATGGCTTCGGGTGTTGCAAAGTGTGAGGGAAGGATTTAAAGGGGAAATTAGTGTCTGTTTTTTTGTACGTTTTAGGGATCTAAACGACAATATCAACAGAACATCATGATGTGTCTGTGTCTCTCAGGGAGGAGGATGAGTTTTCCGAGCTTCGCTCCGATCTCAGTCACAGCCAGCAAGAGGTTAACGAGGACGATCAGGACCCCGACCAGGCGTCCGTCTCACTGCCTGAAAACCAGTCCACACTGGTCACTGCGGACATGGGTGAGGAACGAAACTCTGAAACAAGAGTTTCAGAGTTTGTGAGTTTGTGTTTCAGAGTTCATTGAGTGTGAGAGGAATGAAACTCTGAAAATATGAGAGAGAGCGCCTCTTGAGATCAGGGGAGTGAGGTTTACGCGCACAGCTCTTACTGGTCTACGACTGTTACATGTAGCATGTTTCTAGTATGTTTAAGCACATTGCTAGCATGATTTAACATTTTTCTAGTATGTGTAAGCACAGCTAGTACTAAGCTAATATTGCTTAACATGTTGCTAACATGTGTTAACACACTTTGCTAGAATGTGTTCAAACATTGCTACCTTGAATTAGCATATTGCTAGCCTGTTTTATCATATTGTTAGCATTTACACTTTGTTAGCATAGATTAGAATATTTTTGTCTCTTGTCAATTACCATTTTACTTGGATGTCTTAACAAATTGCTGATACGTTGCTAACATGATTTAGCACATTGTCAGTATGTTTTAGTACATTGCTAACATGGTTACATGATGTTAGCATGTTTTATCACATTGCTAGCATGATTTAAAATTTTGCTATTATGTTTTAAAAGTATAGTATGACTTTGCACTTTGTTAGCATGGTTTGTCTGAGTTTTTTTAGCACATAGCTAGCCTGATTTAACACTCTGCTAGCTTGAATTAGCACGTTGTTAACATTTTGTAGTGTTTAAACAAATAGCTAATATGACTTAGCACTTTGCTTGCATGTTTTAGCACTTTGCTAGCATGTATTAGCGCTGCTAGCATTTTTTAGCACACTGCTTGCATTTTTTTAAAAAGCAAAAAGTATTTACATTGTGCATTATTATTGTATGCTGATTAAAATAAATGTTTATATCTATTTAATACAATAAAACACACTATTGAATTAAGAAAAATTACTGTTGAGAATAAAAACTTTTGCCACACTAAAATGTAATAATTTCATGCATTATTATTGTAATGTGTTTAACATATTTTTTGCTTTAAATGTGTAGACACGAGTGAGACGGCAGTCAAAATCTAAAAGTAATCTCCCTTGTGTCCTCCTTTTAACCTGTGCGTCTTCACACTGATGCGTTTACCCATAATGCTTCAGTCTTGGTGTATAAAGGCTGTCGTCTGTCGTTTGTTTTTCCACTTGATCGAGCTGATTCGCTCGACACAAAAGCTTTTAAAGCGCTCCGCTGTCGTGATTCGGGGAATCACACCGTCTGATGGCGGTTTATTCATTAGCAGTGTATTGTTAGAACATTCCCAGCATGCATCACTCCCGACTGTGAAAGGAAATAACATATTCCAGCTTTATCAGCATGATTTAACCAGCATTAGATCTATTCCTGTTGAAGATTAATTGATTTTAAGTCATGAAAATAATTTTTTTTGTTAAACTACATGCTGTTGAATGCTTGATTCTGATTGGTTGATGAAAGTTCTAAGGTGTGGAGTTATTTTCAGGGAAAATCACGGATAAAGTAGTTCCAGCAGGTTCCATATCACTTCGCCAAATGATTTTAGTTACTAAAAGGTCCTTACAGCCTTCAAAACCAAAACCTCGTTCAAAGTTATGCCATTAAAGTGCTGAATCTCCTGTTTGAGGATCTGTGATCATCCCATGTTTCCGTGTTTCATTGCTAATGTGCAACAGTGCAGATGGGAATATTAATATCGCTCCGGATCAATGATCCGCTCATGTCAGGGATTGATTCATATGAGGTTTTTCCGTTTCATTAGCTTGTTGTTGTTGTTGGATGAGCGGGTTTGCACAGTGAGTTTCTGCTGGTTATAGGCTGACTTCATGGAGTTTGCTGGTATGGCTCGTTTCATTTCATTTAAAATTAATTATTTAGGAGGAATAAAAACATGTTGTGATAATAGTCCAGTTAGAGTGTGGATCAGCTCGGATCATTTGAGGAGAAATATTAAGATCTTTGCAGACTTCGGTATCTTGTCAGATCATTAGGAGACGTTGATGAGATTTCTCTGAAACTCTGAGTAAAGTACTGAGTAATAATAATGATGAACTACATGTACATAATTATATATACTACTTGTACATGTTATAATAATATGTACTACATTTAATATTACTAATATTACGCTAATAATACTTTTTTTTCAAAATATTACTATTACATTTAAACTACATGTAATACTAATATTTACTACATTTTGTGTTTTGTGTTATAAATTGTTATTTAGTATTCATCTCTGCCTGTAATTTAATTTGTCCATTTGTTTTTATTTGTATATATATATATATATATATATATATATATATATATACAAAAAATTAATTTAAAATTTTTTTTTTTTTTTACATATTTTTTTTATTAATTTTTTTCATGACCCAAAAAATTATCCGACCCATGGCTTAAAAACCTTAAATGATTTGAAACCATGATTTTTGTGATCCATGTCGCCACTAATGTTCTGGATGTGTGTGTTTGGTCAGATAACTGCAGTGACCTGAACTCGGAGCTCCAGCGGGTTCTGACGGGTTTAGAGAGTGTGTTGTGTGGCCGTAAGAAGAGCACGTGTAGCCTGTCTGTGGCCGAGGTGGACCGACACATCGAACAGCTGACCACCGCCAGCGAACACTGTGATCTCGCCATCAAGGTACAAACAAGTCTCTCTCGAATCTATCACTGTAATTAAACTGCAGTTCATCGACTGGCCACTAGAGGCACTGCAGAAGAGTCAATCCCATAGACCTCCATGTTAAAGGGGTCGTATAACACCCTCTTCACAAGATGTAAAATAAGTCTCTGATGTCCCCTAGAGTGTGTGTGTGAAGTTTTAGCTTAATATTCACTTTTAAAGCATGTTAAAATTGTCACTTTTTGAGGGTGATCAAAAACGCACCGTTTTTGTGTGTACCTTTAAATGCAAATGAGCTGCTGCTTCCGGGACAGGGGGCGGAGCTTCAAGAGCTTGTGTGTGTGTGTGTGTGTGTGTGTGTGTGTGTAGTACCTAGTCTTTCTTGAATCCCACATGGAAGTGATTAAACTGCAGTTCCTCCTCTGGCCACTAGAGGCGCTGCAGAAGAGACTCACTCCCATAGACCCGCATGTTAAAATGCCCAACTTTACAGCAGAAATAAACATGTTTACAGTCTGGTGCTAAAAGTGGTTTTGGTCTATATCGCTAGATGACTGTGAGGAGGGTGACATTTTTTATAACTCATCCGTTAAGCCTTAAAGTTGTGCATAATTAAGGGCGTGGCCACTTGAGTGACAGGTGGATTGCCACTGATGTCACTAGCGTTAGCATCACGTCACTTCAGCTAATCCGTCTCACTGCACATGTTCGTTTATCTGGGAGTGACGTGCGGCCAAAATGGCGATGGCTGGCCCCGCCCACTTTAGGCTTCAGAAACACTGTTCAGAATTTTTTTTGGGGTTTTGAGATTGAGATGCTTTCTAGTTTTGCATATAAAATATGCATGAGAAAGTGTGTGTGTGTGTGTAGACGGTGGAGGAGATCGAGGGCGCTCTGGGCCGGGACTTCTACCCCAGTGTGTGTGAGGAGCGCGTGCGCTGGGAGAAGGAGCTGGCCGGCCTGCGGGAGGAGAACGAGAGTCTGACGGCGATGCTGTGCCGCAAAGAAGAAGATCTCAACCGGACCAAAGCCACCATGAGCTCCATCCGAGAGGAGCGGGACCGTCTGCGCAGACGCGTGAGACACACACATACACATATGCTCACATACACACTTCCATAAACCATTTCTGCCACATATAATAACAATAATGTCATCAAAAATATGACAAAAATGGAATAATTATACTATTATAACCCCAGATTACTAAATAATTAGTTCTGATCAACGATTAATCGCATCCATAAGTGTTACATAATATATGTGTGTGTATTGTGTACACTTATTTTGTTTATGCATATGCATGCTTATATTTAAGAAAAAAGTGTTATTTATACATAAAATATATATAAATATATATATACAGTAATCTACATGCAAATATTTCTTGAATAAAGAAACGCAGATGTGCTTGAACTCGGAGAGAGAAAATATCCATATTTAACTCAGCGGATCAATGTGGTCAGCCCTGTAATGGACAGCTGTGTGTGTGTGTGTGTGTGTGTGTGTGAGAGACTCAGAGGGATGACGACAGCATTAGAGCCGAACACACACTTGTACACACACTTTTACACACACACACACACACACACACACACAGCGGCTATAATCAAACAAACCACCCACTCCAGTAATTACGGTCTCCGTGTCGTGACTCAAACGTCTGTGTGTTTAAATATAACTGAGCTTCAGATGCAGATCCTGATGGATCGATTCACTAAACAAGACTCCGGCCTCTCGGATCACACACACACACACACACTCCTCTCGGATCACTCTCAGGAAACTGCTCAGCAAAACTCAGTTCTGATCGATCAGTCTCCTGCTTTTAGACGCGGTCCGTAATCGAATCTGCCAGTCTGAGGCTGGACACACACACACACACACACACACACCCTAACATAATTAACCCTGAAACACAGACTGAAAAAGGCCAAAGGCTTTTATAGAAACTCACTCACACACACACACACTCACTCACTCTCACTCACACACACACACACAGGCCTCCGCTTCAGCCGTAATGAAATCTGTCCTGTGCTCGACTGAGACCATCAGTGTGTTTTCTCTTCTCTCTCTTTTCTCTTGATTTCTCTTCATATGTTGCCGTGATTTTAGAGAAAGTGTTTGCTCTCATCTTAAAGGAGCTGTGTGTAAGAAATGTATTTCAAATAATCAGAAGACCGATACACCCGATACATAATCGATACACGATTTTATACGAATTTATACAGTCATTTGAAAGTGATTGCAGTACCAGGTTTGGCCACAAACTTACATACGGCTCCTTTAAATGTGTGTCTGATTCTGTTAAAGCCTGTTTCTGTAATAATAGCTGCTCAGACTCTTGAGTGTGTGTGTGTGTTAGTTTGTTTGTGTGTGTGTGTGAGAGCGTGTGTGTGAAAGGTTCACCGTTCGGGATTCAGTCCTTTATTTGTCCTCTAGCAGCAGGAGAAGATTTATTTGCCCAGAAAAATTCACAACCACACATTGACTCACACACACACTCTCGCTCTCACTGACACACACACTCTGTGATCATCTCGGTTTGTGCTGCCTCTAATATAGACTGGAATAAAGCCACATGAATACGGATGCTAAACCAATCTCAGCATCTAGATTTAGCAGAAGAGCACTCAGAGCTCCACATCTCTAGTCGAGTCTCCTTCATTTCTACACTATAGAGTTTCACAGCAGCTGTACAGTGATAACAGGAGATTACAGTCACAGAGAGTGTTTAGTCTATAGAGATGCGCGTGTGAATATATATATATATATATGTGCGCAGGCATGTGGTCTCTCTCTCTCTCTCACTCTCTCTGCAAACTGACCTCAACAATTGACTTGTCTGGCCTTAATAGTTGCTCACACAGATGCTGTGTTGTGTGTGTGTGTGTGTGTGTGCGTGCGCGCGCAGGTGCGCGAGCTGCAGACGCGTGTGACGAGCGCTCAGCCTAGCGGCCTGTGCAGTCCCGGACGCCTCACCCCGGCGGGACGTCCCATCAACCCCAGCACAGGAGAGCTGAGCACCAGCAGCAGCAGCAACGACATCCCCGTCGCCCGGGTGAGACTACACTACTCTTATATAGATTCATTTAACCTATTGACTCTACACTACTGTTATATAGATTCATTTAACCTATTGACTCTACACTACTCTTATATAGATTCATTTAACCTATTGACTCAACACTACTGTTATATAGATTCATTTAACCTATAGACTCTACACTACTCTTATATAGATTCATTTAACCTATTGACTCAACACTACTGTTATAGAGATTCATTTAACATATAGACTCTACACTACTGTTATAGAGATTCATTTAACCTATAGACTCTACACTACTGTTATATAGATTTATTTAACCTATAGACTCTACACTACTGTTATAGAGATTCATTTAACCTTTAGACTCTACACTACTGTTATATAGATTCATTTAACCTATAGACTATACACTACTGTTATAAAGATTCATTTAACCTATAGACTATACACTACTGTTATAGAGATTCATTTAACCTATAGACTCTACTGTTAATAAGATTCATTTAACCTATAGACTCAACACTACTGTTAATAAGATTCATTTAACCTATAGACTCAACACTACTGTTATAGAGATTCATTTAACCTATAGACTCTACACTACTGTTATATAGATTCATTTAACCTATTGACTCAACACTACTGTTAATAAGATTCATTTAACCTATAGACTATACACTACTGTTATAGAGATTCATTTAACCTATAGACTCTACACTACTGTTATATAGATTCATTTAACCTATTGACTCAACACTACTGTTATATAGATTCATTTAACCTATAGACTCTACACTACTGTTATATAGATTCATTTAACCTATAGACTCTACACTACTCTTATATAGATTCATTTAACCTATTGACTCAACACTACTGTTATATAGATTCATTTAACCTATAGACTCTACACTACTGTTATATAGATTCATTTAACCTATAGACTCTACACTACTGTTATATAGATTCATTTAACCTATAGACTATACACTACTATTATATAGATTCATTTAACCTATAGACTCAACACTACTGTTATATAGATTCGTTTAACCTATAGACTCAACACTACTGTTATGTAGATTCATTTAACCTATAGACTCAACACTACTGTTATATCGATTCATTTAACCTATAGACTCTACACTACTGTTATATAGATTCATTTAACCTATAGACTATACACTACTGTTATAGAGATTCGTTTAACCTATAGACTCTACTGTTAATAAGATTCATTTAACCTATAGACTCAACACTACTGTTATATAGATTCATTTAACCTATAGACTCTACTGTTAATAAGATTCATTTAACCTATAGTCTCTACTGTTAATAAGATTCATTTAACCTATAGACTCAACACTACTGTTATAGAGATTCATTTAACCTATAGACTATACACTACTGTTATAGAGATTCATTTAACCTATAGACTCTACTGTTAATAAGATTCATTTAACCTATAGACTCAACACTACTGTTATAGAGATTCATTTAACCTATAGACTCTACTGTTAATAAGATTCATTTAACCTATAGACTCTACACTACTGTTATAGAGATTCATGGTGTTATCCTTGTCCTCGTGTGATATGTCAACCACATGTTCATTCAAGGGCTGAAGTGAGGTCATGCTGTGTCCAGGTGTGTGTGTGCCATTCAGGTTGAGTGGATTGGCACACACTCCAGAAGTATGATGGAGGGAGAAGTAGATATTGTCCTTGAGCACTGTTGAACCAAGTTTGTTTGGGTGGTGGCCATCCCGTTGAAACAGTTTCCTCTGACTCCAGAAGAGATTGAAGTTCACTCCTTTTATATTGCAGGTTTTTTGCAGCCGTGGAAACCTGTTTGTTCCTCTTGCTGCGAGTGGTCCACTGATGAATGTCTGAACTTTCAGTCTTTTAAGTGTTTCAGAAAGTTCATTGAAATCCTTCTTAAGGAGTTCCGACTGCTCTTTATGAATATCATTCTTCCCCACATGAATGATGAGTCGATTTGCAGTAAAGGCCTGTTCACACCGGGACGAATTTCGCGCGCGTTATTCGTCGACGTTTAACGCCTCGTGACTAAACAATGGGCGCCAATGTGAGTGTTCACACCGACGCGAAAAACGCCACGCGTAAAAGCGTAATTTTTGAATTAAAAAAATTAATTTTAATTATATTTAAATTTCGCTGCGTCAACCTATCCGACCAACGAGATTGGCGGGTTTGCTCACGTGTCTGGTACTTCTGAAGTTACAGTAAAACACAACTTGGGGGCGCTCAAACACAAAACGGTCTTGCCGAGCACACATACGGCGAAGAAGAGATAAGATACCTATGGGCAAGATGAATGTTGAGCTGCTGGTCTCGGAGCATAAAGAGCTATAAGATAATATTTATATTAGTATTTCTGTAATAATAGTATAGTATAGGCTGACCAACAGTCCTGTTTTCCCGGGACATGTGTAAAACGGTCACTTTGTGCTTTATAGAAATCTGAGTTGAGATGAGAACTGCGCATAGTGTGCGTAGTGTCAGTTAGATTGACAAGTGAGGAGAGGAGAACCGCTCTCCCGACTCTTTGTATTCTTTCTTTTATTTTATTTTTCTATTGTGACCAGATGTTTGTTTGTGGGGTTTTTTCTCGCTCGATCCCCATACGAGGAGGACGAGTGTTTGAGTGGTTTTATTAAACGCGGGGAAATACGACAACTCTCGTCTCTCGTGCATCTGTTCATCCGACATCTGCTATGTTTTTATCTCTGGGCAACATCTCAACTTTGCGTTACACACGTCCTGTTTCCACGTCCCGTCCTGACTGTTTTTAAGTGATGAAAATGTCCTGGTTTTCAAACAAAAACTGCTGGGAAAGATCAGTCCGACTCCTACAGCAAAATATAGATGGGCAAACAAGGTGGACGAGGAAGAAAAACAAGATGAAGAGAATGAAAACTAAAGATATAAATAGATTTTGTTAGTTCGTTTTTGTAAGTTTGTGAGAGCTATTTTTTGTTACATTTGGAGGCATTTCTTTTAGTTATTTATTATTTATATATTTATTTTTCTAATACAGAAGACATTATTTATTTCTGTTTTACATTAAGCACCATCTAGAGTCAAGGAATGAATTTGCATGTTCACTCGGCTCATCGTCAGCGGAAAACGCTTGGGTGTGAACACAAAAAAACGCGCTGAAAAACGCTGACGAGTAACGCACGCTGATATTCGTCCCGGTGTGTACGAGCCCTAATGTTTCACCAGAATGTTGTGAAGTTCCCTGTTTACATCAGGAGTCGTTGCTTGTGGAAGGCAGCATGTAGTTGTGTTCCTGCTAGTGATGTTTCTGATTATGCAGTCGCCCACTATCAGACCCCATTTACACCTGGTATTAAAATGCGATCTGCATCCAGATAAGTTATCCGGATAATAAGTACTGATTCCATTTACACCTGGCCACATAAATGTGTTTTTGCAAAACGGATATAAATCCGATCTTAAACTCCCGCGTATGCAGATGGATTGCACGCCACCAAAAGCAACAGATTTGAGCTGCATTTCGTTGATCATCAGCTAATTTCCAAATCAAAGACATCAATAAGAGAGAGTGGCAACAGCACTGGTAAGATAATTTCGTTTCTTTACTTGAAGATGAAGCGTCTGTGACTTACTTTCACTTTTATTTGCGATGTTTGCACGTTGGCTCGATGAATAGACGCTCATCTGCGGTGATGCGTGTCGCAGTAGCGCCGTCATATCTGACTAGAACATGACATATAGCCTATATAACAAGCTCACTCGTTTATTTTTTTGCATTTTTGGGAGGAGTAAAATATACATATGTGGTTTCAACAACCAGATTGCGTTTACACCTAGTAAAGATCCGGACACAATGCGAGCCGACTACCTCCAGATGTGGTCAGGCAGATCCGATCACAACGCATTTACACCTTGCATTAACATGCGTTTTTTATTATCCGGATAACTTATCTGGATACAGATCGCATTTTAATACCAGGTGTAAATGGGGTCTCAGAGTCCTGTTCTCGGCTGTGCTCTGAGCTGAGTGCCGCTGTCTGTTCGACCTTGAGCGCCGTTAGCATCAGTGTTAGCTTCACGCTGACTCAGTCTGTGTTCGATCACATTCAGGGATTCCTCGTTCATTAACACTTCAAATCAGTAGCTGAGCAGGAAGCGAACCCCATAGTTCAGAATGACATGAAATGGCAGAATTGTAATGGTTTATGTGTGTGTGACTGTGTTTGTGTTGCAGGTGGCGGAGCGAGTGAAGCTGTCTAAGACTCGATCAGAATCACTACCAGCGGAGAGATCCATCCTGGGCTCTGAGATCAGCAGCATCGGGGTGAGCGAGAGAGAGAGAGAGAATCTGGGATTGATTGATTGATTGATAACAGATGCTGCATCAGAGAAACGACACACAATACGACACCATGTTGAATGCAGTAATGATGATGTCATCACCGTTGGTCACATTTTGAATGTCACAATGTAACTCTCAAATCCGTCATCTATCGCCAGCCTGACGCGGAAGACGAATGAAACGCAGCAAATGAATGTGTGTGTGGTGCAGAAGTGACACCCGGTCGAGTGTGTTATTCCTCCGTCTCTCTGCAGGTCTCCAGTAATGTGGCAGAACATTTGGCTCATTCCCTTCAGGATTGCTCCAACATCCAGGAGATCTTCCAGACGCTGTACTCGCACGGATCCGCCATCTCCGAGAGTAAGATCCGGGAGTTTGAAGTGGAGACGGAGAGACTCAACAGGTCAGAGAACACACACACACACACACACACACATACACAGAGAACCTTGTAAGAGCTTCATAGGGACACTCCGTCCATCTTCAGTGTGATTCCACATCCTGATAGATATAGCATTACACCTGACCTGTCCTAGCTACAGTTTTTGTCCTAACCAGACGCGACGGCGACACGCAAAGTTTCTAATTTAGAAACGGTTCCTATTTCTGCGACGTCACGGCTGACAGAATGAAGAAATTGCACTGGTAATGAGTATATACATTATTTATGTTCAGTTAAAAATAGGTCACTGTGCCACAAGCGATAACGGATAATTTACCTCAGATTTTGAAAGCATGTAATATAGCGTTCAAAATGAATTCTATGATAACAGGCAACTGTACTTCATAACAAAATTAGTTAATGAGTATATTTTGTTAATGTTTAGATTTTTAATAATGTTATTTCTTGATTTGATTATGTCCTTACCCATATCCAATGCGAGTGCGGGCCAACAGTGTGCTTTCACAGAGACGCTGTGCTGAATGTGTGCGTCTCACAGTCGCGTCTAGTGTGGACAGAGTCAGACACACTTGCTGTCGCTGGAATTTTATCGCGTCGCGTGTAGTTAGGACACGTGTTATGCTACGTTCACACCGGACGCGAATAGGGCGTCAGGCACGAATGATTTCAATGTTAAGTCAATGCAAAGACGCTTTACGCTCGTGAAAAATTCCTGCGGCGCGAATGAGGCGTGGAGCGCGGCGCGAATTCGCGTCTGCCGCCCGAGTTGAAAAATCTGAACTTTGGCGTGAATTCGCGCCGCGTTAACCAATCAGGAGCCTAGCTGCTTGCTCACGTGGTGAAGTGTCTGGATGCTTCAATAAATTATTTTGTTAATATGACTAAATGCATGGTGGGATTATGCACAACAAAGCAAATGTTTCATCACTTAAAACATTATTTCTATATACGAGACATGTTCATTTTGTATTGAATGTTATTCATTCCAGCTAGATTATATGAAATAGTATTATGTTGTAAAGACAATCAACATATGTGCATAAATTCGTGTCTGGACGTGAGAGAGAGAAAAAAATCACAGGACAGGTTAATAACTTTTGAAGGCTGGCTCTATTTATCATCAAAACAAAAAATAAATGACAGCTAGATTAGATGGATGAGGGCGAGGGTGATCCTCGCTCCAATGCGGGACAACAGGTCATCAAACTGGGCGCGGGACAGGCGGAAGTACCGCTGACAGCGGCCGTCATCCAGCGCAGCTCCTGGAGCGAGCAAATGGTGAATCGCCAAACGGTTCGGCTCCGAAGGGTCCGGTGGACACAAATATACGGCGACGATGATCCCCACGCCGCTGTTCTGCTCTCCAGAGTAAATACAGAGCGGTAACTCTCTTGATGAATGCTCGGTCGACATAAAAACAATGGCCGCCAACGGATTTTGATTCTGACGCGCGTCACGCGCGTAAATTTCGCTTCAAACTTTACGCGCGCCAGTTTCGCTCTTGACACGCGAATTAACACTAGTGGTCAAGCGTCAAACTAGACGCATCAGGCGCGAATTTGACGCGCGATTCGCGTCCGGTGTGAACGTAGCATTAGGGTTGGGGATCGCTTGTATTTGAACGATTCTGCTTATCAATTCCGATTTTGTCAAATCATAATTTCGATTCCAATGAGGTAAGAAAAAATATTGGATATTATTCATATTTAGTCTTATTGCAAAACATTTAATTGTAGAAAAATATCATGAACACAAATCAACAGCTAAAGAACAAAAGCAGCGTTTGCCTGTGGTTTAGAAATATTATTAACCCTCTGGAGTTGTTCGTTTCAGAGTCACACTCGGGGTGTTCGGGTCCAAATGGACCCAAAGGGCGGGATTCATATTTAAAAAAAAAAAATCATGATTTTTTTTTTTTTATAATATTTTTTCTTTTCTTTTTTGGTGTTTTGAGAAATTTCCAAAATAAAAAAAAGATTATAATTAGTATAAATGCAATAATTATGACAAAATTTGCCCCCATTGAACATAATAGAAAAAATATTGAAAAAAATTTTTTTTATTTTTTTTAAATCTGTATTTCATTTTAGAGTCAAGTCTAGGCCTCATAAAAGCAATTTTTGAAATGAGATGGATGCCATCTGGTGGACAAACTGAGCATTTTAAAAATGCAAAACACATGTATAATCTGAATTTTTGGTGTGTTTGTGTATAAAAGTGTGTGTGTGTGTGTGTCTGTTTTGCACTCTTGATGTTTTATAGATTCACCCCTTCACTGTTGTGTGCTTTTTTTCAAGATCGTGGCTGATTTGTAGATTGTACGCACAAAAAAACTCAGTATTTTCACATTTTGGCCAATTTCCCATTCATTTTCCATGCGGGTCCATTTGGACCCGAACACCCCAAGTGTGACTATTTTTTTTTACAACCACTTAGACTATTCTCATCCTGTCCCCAATTTTTTTGGGTGTTCAAATACCAAATACCAACAAAGTCACCAAATTTTGGACCATTCTGAGGAAGCTGTGATTTAAAAAAAAAAATGTATTTAAATTCTTCGGGTCCATTTGGGCCGAACAACCCCAGAGGGTTAAAAGACAACATTATTAAAGACAATAAACACTCATTAACAAATAAAAAATTAGCAATTGCTCAAATAGATTTGTCAGGTTTTCAGGTGCAGAAACTGTAATCAAATGTAAAATAACACTGTTCTTTATAAATAAAATATAGTTACAATGGGAATTTTTGTCTAGTGTGATTAGAGTTATTTTAGAGACAGCAGGAATTAGAGCGGCACGGATCCGACACACTGATACACACGAGGACAGAGTCTCTCACACTTGAATTGTTTAAAGTCGTATTGAAATGCTCACAAAGGAGCATTAAATGTTTCGAATGATTTGATTGAATGATCTGTAAATGACCAAACCGAATAAATGAAATGAAATGTTTCTCACTGTGTGTGTGTGTGTGTGTGTGTGTCTCAGTCGCATCGAGCACCTGAAGTCTCAGAATGACCTGTTGACCATCACACTCGAGGAGTGTAAGAGTAACGCGGAGCGCATGAGTATGCTGGTGGGCAAATATGAGTCCAACGCCACCGCACTCAGACTGGCCCTGCAGTACAGGTACACACACTCTCTCACACACACACACACACAATACTGTACTGCAAATAGAGTTTACATTTATTTTCTAAAAACATTATTAGGACATTTGCAGTGGGGATTGATGCAGAAGTGTGTTGGATCAGAAGTATATCGGGTGTGTGTTGGATCAGATGTGTGTGTGTGTGTGTGGGTTTTTCAGGGTTTGATTGGGTTTCGTCCCCAGTGACGGTGATGTCATCTGAGCGCTGAGACTCGCTGTCATTACATTCAAACCCTCGTAAAGTTGGAGACGGCGCCGAGAGCATTAAACACCACGATTAATCACGCTGACACACACACACACTTGAGCAGGTCAACGCCATAAACACGGTCATGTGATCATGGATGCATTTCACTGCTCCTCTTACGACAGGTTTCACAAAAGCAGACACATACCTGCAGGGAAAGTCAGCGTGAAGCAGCTAAAACAGTTATTTGTGTTTAGTAAATCCCTTCACAGTCAAACTCTCGTGAACTGTGTAACCCGGGTCAGATTCTGCTTCGTTTGGTCGGTTTATAATCCGAGGCGGAGGAAACGAACGCATTCACGTCTGGGCCTGTTTGTTGCCTTTGTCTCCCGTTAAATATTTTCCACAGCGGTTCAGGAGCTGATGAAGGGTCTGCGGTGGCCTCCGCATTCCTGCAGGTGTGTGTGTTCATGACCGTGTGTGTGTGTGTGTTACAGCGAGCAGTGTATCGAGGCGTATGAGCTGCTGCTGGCGCTGGCTGAGAGTGAACAGGGTCTGGTTTTGGGTCAGTTCAGAGCCGCCGGAGTCAGTGCTGGGGGTAAGAGAACACACACACACACACACACACACACTAATCAAAAGAAGATTACTTACTTACACATACACATTCACACATACACTCACAAACACACACACACAGTTTTGGATGTTGTGCTTTTATCTGCATCATCATATGATTTTGTGTTCACAAACATGTGATGTGGTCGTCTACAGTGTTGGGTGTAATTACTAAGTAATTAGTTACTGTAATTTAATTACTTTTCCCTTGAAAATATAAAGTAAGGGATTACTCTTCATTTATCTGTAATTTAATTACAGTTACTTCTGATGTAATTGAGATAAATACTGTGTATAGATCAATCCGATCTCACAGCGATTCGTATGCATTTTATGAGGTGTCTAAATATTACGACCGCACTCGTACAAATTCATATGAATTATTGTAAAATATGTATGAAAAAAGTGTGAAATGTAATGAGATCAGACATAAAACAATAGTGGGTTTAGCATCAAAATATATTGTCTGATGTTAAAAAGTATGTTTTTATAATGTAACCTTCTCCACCTTGTTCAGTTTAAGGATAATTCATGCAATTTTATAGTATTTATTTGAAAGAATTAAAACAGTTTCATGTCTATCCTTGTATTATTCTGCTGGTTGAGATTGATATGGGATTTTGAAAGTAATTAGTAATTAAAAGTAATTAAATACTTTTTAGAGAGAGTAATTAGTACAGTAATCTAATTACACTGTTGAAGAGGTAATTAGTAACTGGTAATTAATGACTTTTTTAGAGTAACTTACCCAACACTGGTCGTCTACCACAAAGGGTTAATATATAGAATCTATATAACAATTCCTATTATTTCAAGCAAATAAAGTGATTTACATTTAACGGACTGAGTTATTAGTACATGAGTGTGTTCAGTGTGTGTGTGTTTGGTGTGTGTGTGACGCAGGAGAGCTGGCGGGTGAAGAGAGCATCACTCAGATCCTGAAGAAAACCCACGACTGCAGAAAGACTGCGGAGAACGCGGCGAAAGACCTGCTGACACGCCTGGACGGGTGTGTGTTCGCCGTCAGCGGATCATGTGTGCAACCCTGGGAGAGTCTCTCGTCCAACAGCCACACCAGGTGTGTGTGTGTGTGTGTGTGTGTGTTAGCAGTGAGCGAATCATGTGTTCAATCTCGGGAGAGTCTCTCCTCCAACAGCCACACACCGGATCCGGCTGACCCCATCATGCGTTGCGGTCGTGTTTTATCCACAAGTTTCCTACGCCCCATGAGGCCTTGCGTCAAAAGTGGGCGCGACTTCCGGTTGGAAGTAAACGAAGCGCGATTTGACATACTTCACACTCGTTCATTCAACAGTTGACAGTCATTCAAGTTATAGCGATCCAAACTAGCTAACGATGTGGGAACACAACCTCAACCAAATTCAGAAGGGTGAAATAACAGTACCTTTACCTCCACAGTCGTTGATTGGGAGTATTATAATAACATTATTAATAATCAATACTCATCAAGGCATGGTGACAGACAGTTGTGCGAGCTGACAAACAATTAAAATAAAAAATACACACTTAATCATTGTGCTTTGGAGTTTATTCAAAATTATAAATGAATGTGCTGCTTGAATACATTAACTGGCACATTTGGTATTCTGTCAACACAGGCTTAGATCCTGAGTTTAGGTGTAACATCAGTAGCGAACAGCCAATCACATGCTGAGAGAGTTTATAGAATATTAAGAATTTAAACAAATGTACACAGGAAGATTCGTCGTCTTTTGGGAGGTGATGGAAACTACAGTCGTTGGCAGGATCACTCTGATTTCGTTTTCAGCTTATGTTCAAAACAATCACGTTTAAGCCACTGAACTAGTTTAGTCCGGTTATACATACAACCGCGAACAGCACATGTTGTCCCTGAGCTCCGTAACGACATCTCTCATAAAGATTTGCGTCTTTAAATAGTAAAATAATTATCCGAAAAACAGCTAGCCTCTTCGCTAACTAACACACAAAATACCATTGGAATGCTACTTCCGCCGCGTCACCGGAAGTTTCACCCACTTTATTTTTTACATGAGCGCCCCTCGGAAACTTGTGGATAGTATTTTTTTTATAGCTATTATAATAAATAATTATAAGTAAAATATTATATTTAGTAATATATTATTATAAATAATTATTTATTTTAAAATGTTAATCATATAATTAAAAATAATAATTCCTAATATTGTTATTACATTTTTTTTTTTTTTTTTTTTACATTTTTATGATTATCTTCCATCTGTTTAACTTTAGTCAGCGTGAATCAGGCTCCACACAATCTCAATGAAGCGTGAGAACGCCTCCTGATGATCCTCCATCCCTCGATTACTGAAGCCCTGATTATAATGACAATCTCAATTACATCCATCAGCTCAGAAACACTCCTGACACACAAACACACTGTCACACACACACACTGTAACACACATACACACTCTCTCTCTCTCCCTCTTTCTCTCTCTCACATACACACACACACTGTCTCTCATACTAAAACACACATACGCACATACACAGCCTCCGGTGTGACGGTGTGTGTAAGTGAATGAGTTTGTGAAAGTATGGAATATCTGAGATCCTTGTCCTTGTGGGGACATTGAGGAAATGATGAAAACAGCTTAGAAATCAAATTTGATGCTTTTTGAAAGTGTAAAAATTGCATGTGTGTGTGTGTGTGTGTGCAGCACCACCAGCTCGACGGCCAGCAGCTGTGACACTGATTTCTCTAAGGAAGACGAGCAGCGTCTAAAGGATTACGTGCAGCATCTGAAGAACGATCGCGCCGCTGTCAAACTCACCATGCTGGATCTGGAGAGTGTGTACATCGACCCGCTCGTCGAGCTCAAGCCCCGCGGAGACACACACAGACTGGACCTGGAGAACGCCGTGCTCATGCAGGAGCTCATGGCCATGAAGGTACACACACACACACACACACACAGACTGGATCTGGTATTTGATATTTATGTTTTATTTTTATTATGTTAAAATCATTAGATTTTTATTTTTTATTTTCTTAAATTTATTGCGCGTGGAGGAGATGGCGGAGCTGAAGGCTCACATGACGTGTGTGTGTGTGTGTGTTTGTGTGTAGGAGGAGATGGCGGAGCTGAAGGCTCATTTGTATCTGCTGGAGAAGGAGAAGAAGGCTCTGGAGCTGAAGTTGAGCACGCGTGAGGCTCAGGAACAGGCGTATCTGGTGCACATCGAGCTCCTCAAGGCGGAGGTGGAGGAGCATCAGGAACAGAGACGCCGATCACTCAACTCCAGCACTGGAGGAGGAGAACACACCAGCGCCAAGGTACACAACTACACAATCAACGACTACACAGTCAGTGTAACAACAATTCAAGCAAATCATGCTGTGACTCAGGCATTTCAAAAACACCAAACCAACATTAGAGATGCATCCAATCACAGCATCTATCCATCTATCTATCTATCTATCTATCTATCTGTCCGTCCGTCCGTCCGTCCGTCCATCCATCCATCCATCTATCTATCTATCTATCTATCTATCTATCTATCTATCTATCTATCTATCTATCTATCTATCTATCTATCTATCCATCTATCTGTCTATCTATCTATCTATCTATCTATCCGTCTATCTGTCTGTCTATCTATCTATCTATCTATCTATCAGGCAAATCATTGGCAGTGTGAATGAACCGAAATCAAACAATCCCGGGACAAATGCCGGCTCACATTATCCGTGTATTTTCCGGAGTCTCTGTGTGAAAGGGGCTACACAGTCTCTGCAGATCCAGAATGTTCCAGATGATTGAGTTGTGTTTCCATTATTCCGACAGCTGTGTTTACATTCATGCATTTAACTGTAGACACTTTCATCCAAAGTGGCTTCCATTACATTTATAATTATAATTCTCAAAGTTCTGTCTATCTAAACCTTGAATGAAGTGTATAAAGCAACTTTCAAGAGCAACATTAGCAATTTTGTCTGTTCTTGTTTGTTCATTAATTGTTAAATATGCAAATAATGTGTGTGTGTGTGTGTGTGTGTGTGCAGGACTCAGGAGATTCTCCAGCGATCAGTCTGTGTGATCTGAGGAGTTTGAGTGACAGTGATCTTGCGGCGGAGCTCACCGGTGCCCTCAGGAGGTCGGCACACACACTAACACATCTAATGATACATGCATATTCAAAATCATTTAAAAAATGTAAAAAGAAAAGACTGCAGCTTTTTTGTTTTGTTTTTTGAGTATCATATTTGATCCATCAGACGTTTATGGCATATATACAGTATGAAATAATGAGAAAAACAGCTCAATTTGATTTTATTTCAGAGACTCAAACTGAGCAAAAATATGCAATGTGCTGCAGATGCTGATATTAATATGACAAATCTAAGATGAAATTCTGATGCTGATGATAAATCAATGAGATCTTTATAACAGTCCAGCAGATACTGACATAACATGCGTATAAATATCAATATCTGCCAATTATGTCTTAGAAAGATGATATTATATTGCTTAGTTTAAAAATATAATGCAATGCAATTTAATGATGAATAAAAGATGAACAAATACTCGTCTGGATAATCCAGTAAATGTTCTGTACAGTAAGCACTCATGTTGAAATATTACTGACAATATTAAAGTTTTTATGTTTACTTGATAAAAATCAGGAAAGATTTTACAGCAAAAGTAAACAGCAAAATTGTAACAGCAAATTGTAAAAAAACAACATATTTTTGTGTGTGTCTGTCTACAAGGGTTTATTTTATTATTCTTTTTTTGTAATTCTTATTATTTTTTATATTCCCTTTTTCTAGCTTTAATTTCATTTTTATTTTCAAACTTTTCATTTATGCATTTCGGTTTTTGTCATTTTAGTAATTCGCCTTATTTTCAAGTTGCCACTGCAAGTTTTACATGTAATATTTATATTTTATTTCAGTTGACAAAGACCATTTTTAATGATTTAAAAATGATTTTAATGACCATTGTAATGAATTCAAATTTAATTATGATGTGTGTGTGTGTGGCAGAGAGAAGAAACTGAAGGCTCGTGTTCAGGAGTTGGTCTCTGCGTTAGAAAGACTCACGAAGAGCAGCGAAGTCCGTCATCAGCAGTCGGCAGAGTTCGTCAACGACCTGAAACGAGCAAACAGGTACAACACACACACACACACACACAATGCTAACGTTGTGTGTTTGGGATCTCGCTTCAAACACACACAGAAGTGACATCACACACAATCGCTGATACAAAAATATAAAAAAGGTTGTATGTTGTAGCAATTTTTTCCATGTGTGTTTGTCATTTTTATATTAAAATAAAATGTTTTTATTTAGCTTCAATATATTTATTTTTTATTTTTAGTCATTTTAGTATTTCACTGTATTTTTTTTCGTTCAATCTTTGTTTTATTTTCTTAGCTGCTTTTGTCATTTTTAATCTTTTTTATATTTCTATTTAGCTTTGATTTCAGTTTTTTTTTCTTATATTTATATTTTATTCTATGTGTTTTTTGTTGTTTTTATTCTTTTTTAATTGTTCTATTTGGCTTTAATTTATTGTGATTTATTTTTTGTTTTAGTGATACTTTCAGTGATATATTTTTATGTTTTCGTTTAGGGTTAATTTCATTTTCATAAAATTTTTATATTTTATTTTATTTTTTTCATTTTCATCAGTTTTAATTGATCTGATTCCTTTTTTAATAGTTCTATTTAATTTATTGTGATTTTTAGTTTTAGTGATTTTAATAATTAGGGTTCATTTCTAATGTTCATCAACTTTTTGTGTTTAAGATTTAGCTTTTTTTTTTTACTTTTTATGTTTAAGATTTTTGTGTAATATTTGTTGTTGATTTTGTTCTGTGCTTTTGTCATTTTTTATTGTTTTAAAATATTTCTATTTATTTCAAATTTTATTTAATTTTTTTCATCTTATGGACTTTTGTCATTTTTATTCACTTTTTAATAGTTCTAATTGGCTTTTATTGGTTGTAATTTTCGTACTTCAGTTTGTTGCCAAACCAATGTTTCTCAGTTAGTATCTCTTTTATTTTAGTTTTAATTTTGATTTTGATTTTAGTACTTCCACTTCATTTTTAATTTTCATCAACATTTTTACATTTTAAGATTTTGTCTATCTTTGTACATTTTTTGTTCTGTGCTTTTGTCGTTTTTATTAGATTTTAAATTTCTATTTATCTCCAATTTTATTTCAGTTAAGTCCTTTTAGTACTTCAGTTTGTTGACAGCAATTTAAAAAAAAATCTTTTACATTTATGTTTTGCATCTTTTAATTTTATAGACTTTTTTTTTACATTTTTATTTATCTCCTGATTTTTATTTTTTGTAATATTTGTTTTTTGTTCTGTGCTTTTGTCGTTTTTATTAGTTTTAAAATATTTCTATTTATCTCTAATTTTATTTAGGTTTTAGTAATTTTAGTTGACAGCACTTTTTCACATTTTTCTTAAGTTTTTTTCATTTTATGGACATTTGTCATTTTTATTCCTTTTTTAAAAGTTCTAATTAGCTTTTATTTATTGTAATTTTTGTATTTCAGTTTGTTCTCCAAAGCAATGTTTCTCATTTTTAAAAAAGTTTTTCATCTATTTTATTTGATATTCATTTTGTAATTTTTATTTTTGTTTTAGTCATTTTACTACTTGAACTTCATTGCTAATTTTCACCTACTTTTTTACGTTTAAGATTTTGTGTAATGTTTTTTTAATTCTTTGCTTTTAATTTTCACATAAATATTTCTATTGAACTCTAATTTAATTTTAGTTTTAGTACTTCAGCTTCTTTCAGTTGTCTTCTAAGTTTTTTAAGTTTGAATTTTTCATGTAATAGACTTTTGTCATTTGTGTAAATAGTTGTAATTATCTTTTATTTATTGTATTTTTGGACCTCAGTTGTTGCCAGAGCAGTGTTTATGTTTGTGAAGGTTTCAGATGGAGATTGTGAACCGGTTCTCGACTGATGTTCCTGCCCTTCCGGATGTGAAATGATTTGAATTGAAATATTCAGATCTTAAATATGCGCCCATGTTGAATTTCAGCCCATAAGAA
>NW_024121976.1:1986299-2042297 GCF_016745375.1 Pimephales promelas | reverse complement strand
TTCAAAATTTCGACCCGAAAAAAAACCGACAGTGTTACCCTTTCGTTTTTTTTCATTTTCGGGCGAAAAATTAAGTTTCTCCAATCTTCTCAAAACTCTGGATTATGATAGAGGGCTGTGAGACTTTGACCTGAGTGCAAAAATGGAGGCTCTAGACCCTTCCAGAGCTGAGATATCAAAATTCAAAATTTCGACCCGAAAAAAAAAACGACAGTGTTACCCCTTTCGTTTTTTTTTTTTTCGTTTTTGGGCAAAAAATTAAGTTTCTCCAATCTTCTCAAAACTCTGGATTATGATAGAGGGCTGTGAGACTTTGACCTGAGTGCAAAAATGGAGGCTCTAGACCCTTCAGAGCTGAGATATCAAATTCAAAATTTCGACCCGAAAAAAAAACGACAGTGTTACCCCTTTCGTTTTTTTCGTTTTTGGGCGAAAAATTAAGTTTCTCCAATCTTCTCAAAACTCTGGATTCTGATAGAGGGCCACGAGACTTTGACCTGAGTGCAAAAATGGAGGCTCTAGACCCTTCCAGAGCTGAGATATCGAAATTCAAAATTTCGACCCGAAAAAAAAAACGACAGTGTTACCCCTTTCGTTTTTTTTCATTTTCGGGCGAAAAATTAAGTTTCTCCAATCTTCTCAAAACTCTGGATTATGATAGAGGGCTGTGAGACTTTGACCTGAGTGCAAAAATGGAGGCTCTAGACCCTTCCAGAGCTGAGATATCAAATTCAATTTTCGACCCGAAAAAAAAACGACAGTGTTACCCCTTTCGTTTTTTTTCATTTTTGGGCGAAAAATTAAGTTTCTCCAATCTTCTCAAAACTCTGGATCGATAGAGGGCCACGAGACTTTTGACCTGAGTGCAAAAATGGAGGCTCTAGACCCTTCCAGAGCTGAGATATCAAATTCAAAATTTCGACCCGAAAAAAAAACGACAGTGTTACCCCTTTCGTTTTTTTCATTTTTGGCGAAAATTAAGTTTCTCCAATCTTCTCAAAACTCTGGATTCTGATAGAGGGCCACGAGACTTTGACCTGAGTGCAAAAATGGAGGCTCTAGACCCTTCCAGAGCTGAGATATCGAAAATTCAAATTTCGACCCGAAAAAAAAACGACAGTGTTACCCCTTTCGTTTTTTTTTCATTTTCGGGCGAAAAATTAAGTTTCTCCAATCTTCTCAAAACTCTGGATTATGATAGAGGGCTGTGAGACTTTGACCTGAGTGCAAAAATGGAGGCTCTAGACCCTTCCAGAGCTGAGATATCAAATTTCAAAATTTCGACCCGAAAAAAAAACGACAGTGTTACCCCTTTCGTTTTTTTTCATTTTCAGGCAAAAAATTAAGTTTCTCCAATCTTCTCAAAACTCTGGATTATGATAGAGGGCTTTGAGACTTTGACCTGAGTGCAAAAATGGAGGCTCTAGACCCTTCCAGAGCTGAGATATCAAATTTCAAAATTTCGACCCGAAAAAAAAACGACAGTGTTACCCCTTTTGTTTTTTTTCATTTTCGGGCGAAAAATTAAGTGTCTCCAATCTTCTCAAAACTCTGGATTATGATAGAGGGCTGTGAGACTTTGACCTGAGTGCAAAAATGGAGGCTCTAGACCCTTCCAGAGCTGAGATATGGAAATTCAAAATTTCGACCCGAAAAAAAAACGACAGTGTTACCCCTTTCGTTTTTTTTCATTTTCGGGCGAAAAATTAAGTTTCTCCAATCTTCTCAAAACTCTGGATTATGATAGAGGGCTGTGAGACTTTGACCTGAGTGCAAAAAATGGAGGCTCTAGACCCTTCCAGAGCTGAGATATCAAAATTCAAAATTTCGACCCGAAAAAAAAACGACAGTGTTACCCCTTTCGTTTTTTTTTCGTTTTTGGCGAAAAATTAAGTTTCTCCAATCTTCTCAAAACTCTGGATTCTGATAGAGGGCCACGAGACTTTGACCTGAGTGCAAAAATGGAGGCTCTAGACCCTTCCAGAGCTGAGATATCAAATTTCAAAATTTCGACCCGAAAAAAAAACCGACAGTGTTACCCCTTTCGTTTTTTTTGTTTTTGGGCAAAAAATTAAGTTTCTCCAATCTTCTCAAAACTCTGGATTCTGATAGAGGGCCACGAGACTTTGACCTGAGTGCAAAAATGGAGGCTCTAGACCCTTCCAGAGCTGAGATATGGAAATTCAAAATTTCGACCCGAAAAAAAAAACGACAGTGTTACCCTTTCGTTTTTTTTTTCATTTTCGGGCGAAAAATTAAGTTTCTCCAATCTTCTCAAAACTCTGGATTATGATAGAGGGCTGTGAGACTTTGACCTGAGTGCAAAAATGGAGGCTCTAGACCCTTCCAGAGCTGAGATATCAAAATTCAAAATTTCGACCCGAAAAAAAAAAACGACAGTGTTACCCCTTTCTTTCGTTTTTGGGCGAAAAAATTAAGTTTCTCCAATCTTCTCAAAACTCTGGATTCTGATAGAGGGCCGAGACTTTGACCTGAGTGCAAAAATGGAGGCTCTAGACCCTTCCAGAGCTGAGATATCAAATTTCAAAATTTCGACCCGAAAAAAACGACAGTGTTACCCCTTTCGTTTTTTTTCGTTTTTGGGCGAAAAATTAAGTTTCTCCAATCTTCTCAAAACTCTGGATTCTGATAGAGGGCCACGAGACTTTGACCTGAGTGCAAAAATGGAGGCTCTAGACCCTTCCAGAGCTGAGATATCGAAATTCAAAATTTCGACCCGAAAAAAAACGACAGTGTTACCCCTTTCGTTTTTTTTTCATTTTCGGGCGAAAAATTAAGTTTCTCCAATCTTCTCAAAACTCTGGATTATGATAGAGGGCTGTGAGACTTTGACCTGAGTGCAAAAATGGAGGCTCTAGACCCTTCCAGAGCTGAGATATCAAATTCAAAATTTCGACCCGAAAAAAAAACGACAGTGTTACCCCTTTCGTTTTTTTTCATTTTCAGGCGAAAAATTAAGTTTCTCCAATCTTCTCAAAACTCTGGATTCTGATAGAGGGCTGTGAGACTTTGACCTGAGTGCAAAAATGGAGGCTCTAGACCCTTCCAGAGCTGAGATATCGAAATTCAAAATTTCGACCCGAAAAAAAAACGACAGTGTTACCCCTTTCGTTTTTTTTCATTTTCGGGCGAAAAATTAAGTTTCTCTCAATCTTCTCAAAACTCTGGATTATGATAGAGGGCTGTGAGACTTTGACCTGAGTGCAAAAATGGAGGCTCTAGACCCTTCCAGAGCTGAGATATCGAAATTCAAAATTTCGACCCGAAAAAAAAAACGACAGTGTTACCCCTTTCGTTTTGGGCGAAAAATTAAGTTTCTCCAATCTTCTCAAAACTCTGGATTCTGATAGAGGGCTGTGAGACTTTGACCTGAGTGCAAAAATGGAGGCTCTAGACCCTTCCAGAGCTGAGATATCGAAATTCAAAATTTCGACCCGAAAAAAAAACGACAGTGTTACCCCTTTCGTTTTTTTTCATTTTTGGGCGAAAAATTAAGTTTCTCCAATCTTCTCAAAACTCTGGATTATGATAGAGGGCTGTGAGACTTTGACCTGAGTGCAAAAATGGAGGCTCTAGACCCTTCCAGAGCTGAGATATGGAAATTCAAAATTTCGACCCGAAAAAAAAACGACAGTGTTACCCCTTTCGTTTTTTTTCATTTTCGGGCGAAAAATTAAGTTTCTCCAATCTTCTCAAAACTCTGGATTATGATAGAGGGCTGTGAGACTTTGACCTGAGTGCAAAAATGGAGGCTCTAGACCCTTCCAGAGCTGAGATATCAAATTTCAAAATTTCGACCCGAAAAAAAAACGACAGTGTTACCCCTTTCGTTTTTTTTCCTTTTCAGGCAAAAAATTAAGTTTCTCCAATCTTCTCAAAACTCTGGATTATGATAGAGGGCTGTGAGACTTTGACCTGAGTGCAAAAATGGAGGCTCTAGACCCTTCCAGAGCTGAGATATCAAATTTCAAAATTTCGACCCGAAAAAAAAACGACAGTGTTACCCCTTTCGTTTTTTTTCCTTTTCAGGCAAAAAATTAAGTTTCTCCAATCTTCTCAAAACTCTGGATTATGATAGAGGGCTGTGAGACTTTGACCTGAGTGCAAAAATGGAGGCTCTAGACCCTTCCAGAGCTGAGATATCAAATTTCAAAATTTCGACCCGAAAAAAAAAACGACAGTGTTACCCCTTTTGTTTTTTTTCATTTTCGGGCGAAAAATTAAGTTTCTCCAATCTTCTCAAAACTCTGGATTCTGATAGAGGGCCATGAGACTTAAACCTGAGTGCAAAAATGGAGGCTCTAGACCCTTCCAGAGCTGAGATATCAAAACTCAAAAATTCGACCCAAAAAAAAAAAAACGACAGTGTTACCCCTTTTGTTTTTTTTCATTTTCGGGCGAAAAATTAAGTTTCTCCAATCTTCTCAAAACTCTGGATTCTGATAGAGTGCCATGAGACTTAGACTTGAGTGCAAAAATGGAGTCTCTAGACCAGGGGTCGGGAACCTATGGCTCTTTTCAGGATTTTATATGGCTCTCCCAATTTTCAAATGCTGACTGAAAAGGTCTCTCAAAAAGTAAAATATTAATAGACAATTTGAGATGCACCATGCAGCACTTGTTAATCACTTGTTTATGATGCCCGTTTCTCAATTTGTGTGGTGTCATAACACCGGACGAGAAGCGTCTCATTAGGACAGAAGTATCGCACACCGGACGAGAAGCGCGCGCCGCGTCTAGGAAAGAGGTAGCCTATTGCACACCGACGCGCAAGTTTATGGCCGGCAATATTGTAATGTTTAAACTAAAGACATTATGGAATTAAGATAATGTCTGTACTATGTTATAATTGTACTGTACAATTAAATACAATCGTTGAAGTCTGCAGAACACTTTACCTCAGCAATTCTCATTTAAGCAGCTGATTTCTGAAAATGAATGTAAAAGTAAATATAAATTGCAGCACACAGTGAAGTCAGTATGTAGCCTACATTAACGACGGTTTGATACAAATAAAAGTAAATTTTATATAAAACTATGTAAATGGCGCTCTGTGGCAAAGCAGGATTTCGAACAAGGTTCTTCTGAGCCGTTGCTGGGCTCCGCGTACAGACACTGAATGTGCCGCCGGTCACCACTCCTAGGGGGCTGTTAACACCTGGCCACTTCATGCGTTTTCTCAGATCGGATAGCTATCTGATTTATCAAAACGATTCCATTTACACGCTGGTCACATAAATGTGTTTTTGCAAAACGGATATAGGCCTAAATCCGATCTTCAATTCACGCGCTATGCAGATTTAATGAAGTGCGCGTCACCGAAAGCAACAGATATGAGCCGAAATTTGATCTTTGGCTAATTTCAAAAAAAGCAAAGACAGCAATAAAGAGAGCGGCAACAGTCCTGGTAAGATCATTTCTTTTCTTTAGACTACTTTTATGGTAGTGTTAATCGTCTGCATCTTACTTTCACTTTGATTTGCGATGCGGCGCGTTGGCTTGGCGTTCAGCTGCTCATCTGAGGTAATGCGTGTCGCAGTAGCGTCGTCATATCTGACTAAAATAGCATGCCATATAGCCTATAATACGCTCTCACACGTTTATTTCTTAGCATTTTTGGGAGGAGTAAAATTTACATATGTGGTTTCAACAACCAGATGCATTTACACATGTCCAGTTTCGTCTGGAATGCGGCCCAGACCACCTCCTGGTTTGAGCGATCGGATTCAAATCCGTCTCAAATGCGTTTCGGGGGGCATTTACACCTGGTCTTTTCACGATCGGATCGCTATCCGATCTCAGAAAACGCTTGAAGTGGCCAGGTGTAAACGGCGGAGTCATAGGGAATAAAGTGTTTGAATTTTAAATGAGGCGCTGCGCTTCTCGTCCAGTGTGCTAAGAAACCAGCATGTCAGTGAACAAAATTTTAGAAATCCCAAGTCTCCCGGAAGCATATTGAGTGTCTCCGGTCTCCCTGATGCCCGAAAATTAGTTAAAATCTCCCGGAATAGAGCGACATAGAACATGCTGCTATGTTATGTGCCTCGCGAAAGCTAGTCAGCCCCACCCCACACACATTTTTTTTTATTTTTTTTGTGGAAAAAAGTGTTGTTGTAACGTTATATAACTACCAGAACTGCTACTAGTGCAAGTCGTATATTACTACTGTTGTTATTATATATTACTGTTGTAAATTTGTCTAATATACGAGTGTAAACTTTGCTCTGGCTCTTTTGAAAAAATTCTCAATTTTGTTTAGTTTTTTTGGCTCTTCTTGGTAAAAAGGTTCCCGACCCCTGCTCTAGACCCTTCCAGAGCTGAGATATTGAGATCCCACATTGCATTTATGCCATTATAAAAATAGTGGGTTCGTGGACAGTGGAATTATGGGACGGCGCTTGGGGCCACGGACTCAGGGGGCCCCCCTGAGTTTAGTAAAATAGTTTTTATCATGAAAATAAAAACTTTAATTAAAATGTCCAAAAAATACACTACCCAAATCCCCATTCAATAGATTGCAGGCAGGATTCTGTCCATTTGCAGTTTATTGCATGAAGGCCAGGGTTAGTACATTTGAAAAATAGTGGGTTATTGGACAAATAGTGGGTTTTTGGACATGTGGTTTTTAAGCTTAGCTTTCAAAACATTTGGATGAAAACTATTTTCCTGCACTCAGCTGGGGCCCCTGAGTCCGTAGCACCAAGCGCCATCACATAATTCCACCGTCCACGAACACAATATTTTTATAATGGCATAAATGCTACGTGGGATCTCCATATCTCAGCTCTGGAAGGGTCTAGAGACTCAATTTTTGCACTCAGGTCCCATGGCCCTCTATCAGAATCCAGAGTTTCAAGAAAATTGGAGAAACTTATTTTTTCGCACCAAAAAAAACAACACTGTCGGTTTTTTTGGGTCAAAATTTTGAGTTGCTTTTATCTTCTTGATCCGTGATCTTCTTGATCTGTTCTTCTTGGGCCGTGGCGAGTCGGAAAACGTCGCCCGCTAGTCAATCGGCCATTGCGAAGCGGTGTCCACGAAACCACTATGGCAAAATACATACATTTAATGGGCGAGTGGGATTTTTTTCAAAATGTCCCAGGGGCCCCAAAATCGGCATGCTGGCTCCTTGGCCCTCCCTGACCGACATACCGAAAGCAGGGGGCGCTAGAGCATAGACAAATTTTTCAGGGTCAGGGGCCCCAGGAGGGCCAGAATCTCAAATCTCAACGTACCTCGACCCTGCGTCCCCATACGGGGGCCGTCCCACGGACCACTTCCGGTAAATATAGTGGGTTATTGGACAATTACTGGTTCCGTGGGATGGGGGCGTGGCCCGAGAGTGGGCGCGTGGGTCTACGGCACTTTTGGTAAATATAGTGGGTTATTGGACAAATAGTGGGTTTGTGGGACGGGGGCGTGGCCACGAACTCCTATGATCCCTCGCTCGGGGCCATTATGCGACCAATGGCAGCTTATTAATATGGGCTTTTGTTCACGAACCCCTGATTTGGACTAACTCTTGGTAATCTTCAACTGTACCAATGGAGACCAAACAAAGTATAGGTGAGGTTACAGTTACCATGGGTTCTATCATAAAATGCGTTGTATCCAAAAAATAATAATAATAGAAATCAAAAGACACAAGACAGTAAATCATTCACACAATGTTTTGGGATGCATGTTCATTTTTAGATCAGTTCGTCTATTAATTAATGCTGGAAAGTCTGTTTTAAGGGATGTTTGTTATTATAAGTGTCATTACAACATTGGTGCAGCTTCATTAAAAAAAAAAAAAAAAACGCATTCAAAATGTACAATTTTTCTAATATAAATCTTTACAATAATATTTTTTTATCATTCATGCTGAATAAAAGTATTTAACATTTTACATTGTTACAAAAATGTCTGTTTTAACCAAATGCTGTTCATTCACTTTTTATTCAAAGAATCCTGAAAAAAAGTATCACGTTATGCAATAAATGCAAATATAGTCAGTGTTCTGTTGTCATGTCTAATGAAATAACCATTAAATTCATGAAACATCATACCTTTAGGGATTTAAGACCAGATTCATTTTATGCTCTAAAAAATAGGATGCACCGATATTAAAAATGTGGCGATACCGATAATTCCTTAAATTTGAAAGCCGATAACCTCTATATCGGCCGATAAATCTAAATCCACATTTTTATAGAATTTTTGAGAGTCTGATTACTAAAACAAAAGTCTCATCATTAAAATCCCTGTCTCAAACACACAGTTATGATGTTCTCATGATAATGTTATGTAGCCGATATGACACATGTTGCACTGAACTGTATTTTCATTTTTTGAAATGATTCCAATCATATTTCAAGCAATTCATAATCATCATGTTGAACAGTGCGCATCTGAAGGAATAATACATTATTGATCGGCTCTAATATATCAGACACATTTTATTATCGGGCCGATAACATTAAAAATAAACCGATATTGGCCGATACTGATATATCGTGCATCACTATTAAAAACATTTTTATTTTTCTGTCAAAATTTGCCTTATGCTAGGTAACACAACAGTTTTGTTTGTTAACATGAACTACTGATAAACAATATGAATTAATTAATCCTGCATTTACTAATATATTATTAACCAAAACAATGTTCTTCCGGAACCGATACACAGTTAAACCGCTAGACGTTACATAGTGGGGAAATAAGAAAACAAAAGTTATATATTTAGTGAAACATTCATTAAAAAGTGAACACAAACAACACAATGGTGTTTCCTTCTCCCTTCAATTTATTTTGCAAGTATAACAATTATTTATAGTGTGGAAAACTGTGAATTATTGCCAAGACTGAACAAAACACTTCCTGTATATTTACAGTGAGCTTGTGTCGATCTGAAACACTGTAGAAAGTTTTCCTGACGTGATTTACCTGATATGAGGAGCTACTGTACTCTGGACACATGCTGAAGGCCTCGAGTCCCACACACACATGCAACACAAGAGTCTGTCTGAGAGAGAGCGAGAGATACACACGTGATGAAGAGGACGGCAAACTGAGATACACTACCAGTCCACAGTTTGGGGTCGATACGATTATTAATGTGTTTGTAAAAGTCACCAAGACTGTGTATATTCACAAAAACTGTGAAATATGTATAATAACAGGTTTCTATGTGAATATACAGTAAAGTGTAATTTATTCCTAAATTTATCACCATTACTCCAGTCTTCAGTGTCACATGATCACTTCAGAAATCACTCTAATATGAGGATCTGATGCTCAACAAACATTTATGATTATTTTCAGCTTTATTTCAGGATTCTTTGATGAATAGAAAGTTCAAAAGAACAGCATTTATCTCAGATAGTAAATACATTTATAATGTTCCAAAAGCTTTCAGTCACTTGTTGAACAATTTAATTAAATTATTATTATTATTAATTAATAAAAGTATTGATTTCAATTATTACCGACCACAAAACGTTGAACGTTAGCGTTTAATGTTACAAAAGCTTCTATTTCAGATAAATGCTGTTCTTTTGAGCTTTCTATTCACCAAAGAATCCTGAAATAAAACTGTTTTCAACACTGATAATAATAATCATAAATGTTTCTTGATCATCAGATCCTCATATTAGAGTGATTTCTGAAGGATCATGTGACACTGAAGACTGGAGTAATGATGATCAATTACACTTTACTGTATATAACAGATTATTTACATTATAATAATATTTCAGTTTGAGTATTTCTAATCAAATAAACAGTCTGGGTGAGCAGAAGAGACTCAACATTACAGATCTTCCCGAAACCCAAACTTTAAACTGGGAGTGTAAATATTACGTGATGAACACACTCAACACAAATCATGCGCTCTTCTTTAAATCATGGGAATATAAAATGTCAAAATCATAAAGCATTTTTAAAATCGGACTGAATATCAAACCTCATGGCACGTTCACAAGACAAAAAAAAAAAATACAAAAAAATGCAGAGCGCGTAAAAACAGAGCGAGTGGAAACATCTTATTTGCTCACAGTGGTTTGAACGAGCCAATCGAATCATCAGCGGAGTGTCGACTTACAATCCCAGAAACCCCAGCTCCTTTACACCCACACACACACACAATGGGTGGAGCTTGTGTCAAACTGAGATATGATATAAATGCCTCCAAGAACAACTAAAAAAACAGTCAAATCAAATGAAACGCTGCTTTCTGATGTCAGAGAAGCCGCTCAGGACGGCGACGGAGAAACACAAGGAAAAGATTTAAAGTGAAGTTCAGCCTTCGCATGACTAGTCCAAACGGGTCACATGACCCTCATTTCTTGGGTTGTTTGGCGACCATGTTCCTGGGTGGAGTCACGGGGCGGCTGGAGTTTGGCTTCTTCTTCTCTGCCGGCTTCAGAATCTGCAGGACAGGAGACCAACATTACTACAGACAGCAAAAACACAACAGAAGTGGATGAACAGATTCTGTCAAATTAAATACTTTTCTGGATTTCAATGAATACAATCAGCACATATAAAACAAGATCTCTATTACTGCATTAGTTTTTTCCTCAAATTACATATAAAGTATATAAGAAGCACCTCTTCATAAATATGGCTGTTTTCCAGGACTAACTTTCCAAATTCGTCGTTCATCAAAAGTTAATTGGTAAAACTTTACAATACAGTGTATTCAATTAATTTCTAAAACTGTTTTAATCAGGAACCACACTAAATATCATGCAAATTGTGATTTAAATATTTCTACTCAAAATGAGTATTTAAATAAAAATCACCAAAAAAAAAATAAAAAATTTATAATACAGTGTATTTACTATAGTAATAAAAAAGTATTCTCACAAATAGTATGATTTCATAAAAATGTTATGCAAAATAATTATATTCAATGAATTTTAACAGCATTTCTAATAACGTACAGAAGGTTAAAATCATTGGATGTTTTTAACGAGTGCATCAGAGAGCAGAACGTGATCTTTTAACCCTCAGGTGCTCTTCGTTTCGGAGTCACACTTGTTATTTTCCCGGTCAAAAGTGACCAGACACCTAAAAATGATACTTTCTCCATCCCAGTAAAACCAATGCAATTTATTTTTGTTCTATAATATTTATTCTTTTTAATTTAGTATTTTGAGACAATTTAATTGAATTTATTAATATTTATGCAATATTTATGGTTTATTTTCGCCATGGAAATATATATATATATATTTCTATATATATATTATTTTTTTCAAAAAAATATTAATGCAGTATTTTAGTTTAATATAGAGTCTAGGCCTTGAGAAAAAAAATTTTTTTGAAGAAAATTAGCACCATCTGGTTACAGTATAGAGAAAAAGCGTAGAATCATGGTGTAACCATGAGATGGCATGTACAGCTCTCTATGGAGAGTCATGTGAATTCCCCGCATTTTTTTTTTTGTTGTTGTTGGATTTGTATATATAGTTGAAACAATCTCAAAAACTATTTCTTATTAAAAAAAAATGACAAAAAACAAATATTCATGATTTTTCAAATTTTTTTCATTTTTTTACAATTTCCCATTCATTTCCTATGGGGTCATTTTTGACCAAAGAGCACAAGTGTGACTATTTTTTACGACCACTTAGCCTGCTCGAATCATGACCTCCATTTTTTTTGTGTGTTCACAAACCCAATGCCATAAAAGTCACCAAGTTTCGTAACATTCCGATGAAGCTGTGATTTTAAAAATTTCAAAACAGAAATTTTTTCGCTCAGAAATGACTGAAGAGCACCTGAGGGTTAAAGAAGTATTGTTCATTCTTAGGGTACATTAACATGAACCCTATAGTGAAGTGTAACCAGCTGATTTAAGGAGTGTGTGCTGATGATGATGATGATGATGATGACGGTGCGCACCTGAAAGGAACACATGAGTGTCTCGTCTACGCTCATCATGGCTCCGGCGTTGTCGAACTCTCCACAGTAGTTGGGCGCAGAGAACAGAGTGACCAGCTGACGCTTGGCGAAGAACTCGTAGCCGTCCTCCACCACCTGAAGACCACAGACAGACAGATGAGGAAGAGCACAGACAGATGAGGAAGACCAACTTCACCGGGTCCTATAACTAACACGCAGCAAAACATGCTATATCTCGTTTCCAGTGCAAATATCAACAAATTCTTATATCAAGATGTAAAAAAAGAAAGAAAGTCAGAATTGCGTGATTTAAAGTCCCAATTTTGAGCAAATACAAGTTTCCATAGTAAACTCATTAATTAATAAGAATAAAATAAATAAATCAAGAACGGTTTGGCCTAAAGATTCGTCATGTAAATGAACACAGTGCCGCGCTTCACAATGAAAACAGCAGCACGCATATTTGCTTAATTAAAATGCAGCCGTAAGGTTTGACGCTGACATTAAACATATTGCAAAACATGATTATTTCTCCTGATGAGACAAATGCAGCATCTAGTGGACGAGCCTGTAACTGCACCTGTCACTCAAACATGGCCGGCCGAGTGTTCCTCATTAATCTGACTATCCTGAGTCTTTCGTTTTGTTGCATAATATAAATGTTTTCATACTAATTCATTCATTAGAAGTGAATCATCTGATCTTTTGATTCAAGTCCAAATTTCAAATAATAAATGAGATTAAGTATTCGATTCACTGGTTTATATAACTATGGTCATGACCACAAATTAATTTGTTGCCTAATTTTGAGCAATGTAGTTACTTTATGATATTAAATTACTGCTTGCTCAACTCTATCCTGAAAACCACTTTATTTTCCGCACACAATTAGTTTCTCTAAATGCTATTTTCAGATGTGCTGGAAATGTGTGTGTGTTGCTGAACGCTGGTGAGTCACTAGATTACAGTATGAGTGGAGATAGATTAGTGTTTAGGGAACACACACACACACACACACACAGATATAAGGAGAGTCCTCTGAAAGTACAGCACAATGTCAAGGTGTCGGCTGCATCCGCTCCGGGTTCAGTTTCACATTTCCAATAACCTGACGTTCATGTAACGTGAAACTGAGGGACTCGCCCAGCAGAACCAGACGGTCTGCATATCATCAGAGCCGGGTCATCGGACAGGCACTGGTCATGGTCTAATCACTGACTAGTTGGCTCGTTATTTTATCTCTTTATGGTTTGTCAGGGGATTTAAGGTTATCTACCGGTGAAACTCGAAAAATTAGAATGTCGTGCAAAAGTTATAATCTTAAATGGTCAATATTACATGAAATCAATTTAAAAAAAAAGGATTTTAAATACAGAAATGTCAGCCCTCTAAAAAGTAACCATGCAATACACCGGTGTTGACTATAATCGTCATATTCAAAGCATGAAATATAGACATTGTGTTAATTTAAGAGTGTGGTAATATACCGGATGTTTAAAATGAATAGGACTGTTATGATAACATGACGCGTAAATAAAATGAAACACACTGTACACACTCCGTTTCTCAAGTTGACGGACAAAAATGGCGGATTATGATTGGTCAGATCGCCTGTCAATCAAACTCCCTGCGAAAGGTGACTTGAGGCTCACCTGGTGGGCCCTGCAGATCAGATCCAGGTCGTGTTTGTGCAGGAACTTGGCCACCACTTCAGCTCCGAATGTGAAGGACACGCCTCGGTCGTTCTCGCCCCATCCCAACACGTCCTTATCCGGGTCGGACCACAGGAGATCACACAGAAGGCCCTGATCCGGCACGTCTGTGGGCCTCATGATCCTCCTGATCTGCTCCATGGACTGCAGATCTGGAGACAAACCTGAAGAACAGCAGAAACATCAGTAGAGTTAGACTTCATGCTCAACGCTTGCACCTTAAACCTATTTCAAAGTTTGTGTTGATGTGCGGATGAACGGGGTTTCTGTCAGAATGGACTATTGCATTGGACTGAAATTTACTGACTATGGTAATTCAAAGCGCTTTACACAGAAAGGAATTCAAATGATATCACAAAATAAAAGCAAGGAAATTAAAACAGTTATAAAGGGAATTAAAAGACGATATATAGATAAACTTCTCATCTCAAAACTCAGATTCAGACTCTGAAAACTTGAATTTGTTCTCATATAGTAATTTTTTGAACATATGTTTGCACTTTTGTAGCTTACTTTGCGTTCCTAGTTTGTACAGAGAAGCGAGGCCTATAACGCTGCATCTGTTCAGGCACTGCATGCGATTCGCCTGGGATTCACACAGACTCAGATGTGGGAGATGATGTCAGTGCGAGTCATGAACCGATGAAGTAAGAGGATTTACACTCCCTAAACATTTAGTTTCGGTAAACAGAAAAGCTGATGTTCAGGCTTCAAACATCATGTATTAGAAGACATGACTGTAGTTTAGTCACAATCAGAGAAAGATCATCAGTGTTCAGGAATAAGTAACTAACTTAACTTATTTCAGGAGCTTTAGGAGACTCGGATCACTTTAGAAAAGCAGTTCAAACTAAATTTTTTTTTTAAATGTACCTAAGAAATAATTTCATAAACAATTTGTTTTTTAAGCACTTTTTGCCTGGTATATAATTTATAAATCAATTATATAGTCATGTTTTTTGTTTGTTTGTTTATATTTAAATTCAAGGACGCATGAAATTGATCAGAAGTGAGAGTAAATATCCTCATAATGTTACAGAAGATTATTTCAAATAAATGCTGTTCTGAACTTTCTATTCATCAAATAATCCTGAAAAATAAACGTAAATAAATGAAAAATCCTGTTTTCAACACTGATAATAATCATAAATGTTTCTTGAGCATCAGATCCTCATATTAGAGTGATTTTTGAAGGATCATGTGACACTGAAGACTAAAAATTCAGCTTTGATCACAGGAATAAATTACACTTTACTGTATATTCACACAGAAAACAGATGATTTACACTAGAATAATATTTCACTGTTTTTACTGTATTTTTTAATCAAATAAACGCAGCCTTGACCCCAAAATTCTGAAATAAAAAAATTGTACTTCTATATTTTTTTAACTAAATATCCAGGAACAGCGTTTTTAAAACTAACTTGTAGCATATAGAAGAAGATTAGCACACAGATTTGAGATTCAATTTTTTTAAATTGAG
The DNA here is from genome assembly GCF_016745375.1 of Pimephales promelas. Next base: position 2,027,188 of record NW_024121976.1, on the reverse strand, counting down.
ATTTATACATAATCTGAAAGCGGAATAAATACACTTTTTATGTTTGTCATGATGGGACAATATTCGGCCGAAATGCAACTATCTGAAAATCTGGAATCTGAGGGTGCAAAAAAAATCTAAACATTCTGAGAAAATCATCTTTAAAGTTGTGCATTTATGTTCGCGCTTTTGCTGCATCCACTCACAAAAAAATACATTTTTCATATATATTTACAGTAGGAAATTTACAAAATATCTTCATGTGTTCTAATGATTTTTGGCATAAAAGAAAAATCGATAATTTTGACCCATAATGCATTGTTGGCTATCGCCACAGATACACCCGCGCGACTCGAGACTGGGTTTGTGATCCAGGGTCACAATTGTGTGAACTTTAATGTATACCATAAACACTCCACGTACCAGAAGAGTCAGCAGGTGAAAGTCTCTCTGGGATATCTGGAGGCTTATCTACACTTATCAACGCTTTACAACAGCACACACACCTCCGTGACAGCAGAAGATCTTCTCGTCGACGATGGCGGCGATCGGCAGGCAGTTGAAGCAGTCCGTGAACGTCTTCCAGAGCTTGATGTTGTAGCGTCTCCTGCCTAAAACATACAACAATAAACATAAGCTTCGAGGTTTATTTAAATATGAATGGTTCTGTGTTGAGTGGTTAAAATGTAAATGAATAAAAAGACTCAACGGGGACAGAGTCTGCTAAAAATACACACACTCAGACTCAAACTGCAACAGCGCTCAATAATTAATTCTGCTCTGCGTGAGGGTCACACAGAGTTGCTCAATGTGCATATTTTGTTCTTATTACAGATAAAAACATTAACACAGTCAAATCAGGTTATGCTTTTGCTTCTGTTCATGTGGAGATGTTAACATCAATATCCATGATGCCTCAGGTTTCCAGCAGGATTACAACATACAGACAAACAATCTGGACACTTCATTCAGGAACGCTATTAATAGAACCAGATTCAGCGAATGCAAAAAACAATTATAAGATTTTGATTGTGTGTGTGTGTGTGTGTGTGTGTTTTATTTTTTCCCCAAATTCAGCTTTTTTCCTATTTTTTGATCCCTTTTTGAATAAATTAAATTTGAGTAATTATCAAAATTATGAAACAACAATTCAACAACAAGTTATTTAAAGATAACAAAAATTAAAATTAAGAATTAATTAAAATTATTTTTTTTAACCCAAATTCGGTTTAATTTTCAAAAAAATCAATTTTTTCAATCTTAATTTTTCTGGTTTCCATTTTAATGGTTTAACTGAATTTGAATAACCAAAAGTTATGTCCAATCAATTGAATTAATCATTTATTAAAAAATGTTCAATAATAGTTGCCTATGAAATATTTTAGAATTTTTACAGAAATTCAGTCTGATTTAATTTTTCTGGATTAATGGTTTAATAAAAAAAATGAATTAATAAAAAATGCACAACAATTCCTTATATTTTTGGGGAAACGGTGCACACAACAAAAATTTACAGCTACGATCAAAAAAAATGTAATTAGAAAAAAATTTGATATTTCTTAGAGAAATAATTGTTTCATAATTGTATTACTTTGAATATTTATGTATAATAATAATAACATATTTCAGTCATAATTTCTTCAAGTTAAACCAAACTTTAATTTTTTATCTTACTATTGGCGAGTTGTAGTGAGTAAAGACAGAGTTTCTGCTCATTAACTTCATATTCATAAAACACCTTTTTGTTTCGATATTCACAGACACTAGTCCATATCTCAATATGATGATTAAGTGCACATCTCCGATTTCCTTCATTCGTTCCATTTTTATGACAGGTTTCCACATATGCAATCACAGGATTCCCGAATCACGGTGGCATCTCCTGCACAGCACTCACACTCGTCGTAGAAGCCGTAGATGCGGTTGATGGAGGCGCACTCGTGGTTCCCCCTCAACAGGAAGAAGTTCTCCGGGTACTTGATCTTGTAGGCCAGCAGGAGGCAGATGGTCTCCAGAGATTGCTTCCCTCGGTCCACGTAGTCTCCCAGGAACAGGTAGTTGCTCTCCGGTGGGTATCCTCCGTACTCAAAGAGCCTGAGCAGGTCGTAGTACTGACCGTGGATGTCACCTGAGGGAAATTAACATTTTATATATTTATTTATAGACACTCAGGAACATCTTACATGCAGATAAAACACAAAAAATAATAAAATAAAAAAAATAATGCACAACCGATCGGCAATACATGTACAATAACAGGTATGCCTGCCTAAACACACTCCAGGGTTTCTCTATATACTGTCTTCAATGGGGTCCAACGGGTCGGGTCGAAGGTCAGATGTGAGTCTCGACACGATCCAGCCGAGGAATGAGAGTCTGATCTAGACAAACCAGCGACATTTACAACAAAATACACACTTGGTCTACACAAAGCTGGTCTTGCTCTAGCTGTGATGCGACACACATTACATAATCAGGTTGAAAGGTCACACGTGTTCGGCTCATAAATGTAGAGTAGTGCGAACAACTCCATCTCATTTTCTCCTCCAACTTCAAAATTGCTCACATCGTTGTGTTACCTTTTATTTATTAATTTAGTAAATGCCGTTTGTCTTAGTCTTTGCACGGCTTTGTAAACACCAAGTCTGTTCTTACGCCTACGTCACACTTGACCTTTCACCCTGATCTCGTAATGTGTGTCACATCACAGCATTAGTGGTTAAAAGTATATAAGTGTGTATTTTGTTTTAAATGTGCACTGGTTTGTCTAGATCAGACTCTTATTCCTCGGCTGGATCGTGTCGAGACTTTGAAGCTGCACTGAAACTCACATTTGACCTTCGACCTGTTGGACCCCATTGAAGACACTATATGGAGAACAATCCTGCAATGTTTTCCTCAAAAACCTTAATTTCTCAATATAAAAATCTTGGATGACGTGCTGGAGTAAATTATTAAGAAATTGAGACTCCTCCTTTAATGACATGATGTAACTTCAATCAAAGTGATTACATGTGTGAGGAGCGACTGCTCATCTAACCAGGCAATTACATTATGTTACTCACCGCAGACCTTCAGCGGCGCTTCCAACTCCAGGAGGATCGGCTGGCTGAGGAAGATCTCACGGGATTTCAGGCACAACCCACGAATCTCGTTCTCCTGAAGCTGGACGTTCTTGCCAGGCTTCGATCCTCTCACTGCAAACACACACACAAACAGAGTTAACCAAAGTTGCTCTCGACGGGGAAATTCATAAAGAGAAAGCAATAAAACGATTATGTAATAGTGATTATGTTAGGCATGCATGATATATCGGTTCATTTTTAACGTTCTCGGCCCGATAATAAAATTATTGATATATTAAAGCTGATAAATAATGTATTATTTCCTTCAGATGCGCACTGTTCATCATGATGATTATGAATTGCTTGAAATATGATTGGAATCACTTCAAAAAAGGAAAATACAGTTCAGTGCAACATGTGCAGCACAAGCCTGTCATATCGGCCACATAACATTATCATGAGAACATCATAACTGTGTGTTTGAGACGGGGATTTTAATGACGAGACTTTTGTTTTGTAATCAGACTCTCAAAAATTCCATAAAAATTGGATTTAGATTTATCGGCCGATTTACCGGTTCTCGACTTTCAAATATAAAGAATTATCGGTATCGGCCAAAATGTTCACATTGATGCATCCCAAGATTAGGTTTATAACATTCAGTGTTAATAAAGACTTGACTGGTGGATCTGATGTTGTTTTAACAGTTTCCCTTTACACATTAGTATCACTTGTGATATCACAAAACAACAAAATGACTAAAGAAAATGTAAAAATAAAAACACATTATAAAAACTAATATAAAACTAAACTAAGTGATACTTTTAATAAAAGCTATATATATATATATAGCTTTTATTAAAAGTTTTTCAGTTTTAGTTTGTTATTTTAGCGCTTTAAGTTAAACTAAACGAAAATGTTGCTTTCAACTAGCTGAAAAATGTTCTTTTATGGGTTTAGTTAACAATAATAATAACTCTAGAACAGACTACAGCTCTAAGATAAAACCATACATGTGAACAATTCAATTTAGGGCTGTGAAATGATTAATCGCATCCGAAATAAAAGTTTTACATAATATATGTGCGTGTACGGTATATATTTTGTATATATATAAAAATACACACCACACAAGCATTTATAAATTTAAGAAATATTTGCATGTATATATTTATATAATTTATATTATATATATATAAATAGCACATTTTCTTAAATACATAAATGTATATCCTGACATTTACTGCATATATATATTTATAATTATATTTAGAATTTAAATTACATATAAATATTTTATATATAAATAAATTTTTTCTTAAATATTTACAAGCATGTTTGTGCCTTTATATAAAAAAAAAATTATATACAGTTCACACACATTCATTATGCTATTTTGACGTGATTAATCACGACTAACCATTTCACAGCTCTAATTAAATTCATCAATGCATGTGTAATAAACAGCCAACACTTGAGTAACCAGCAGGCGTCATCATTTGTGTAATTGCCTGGTTAGTTGAGCAATCGTATCCAGTGTTGCACATCCAAAACCTGCAGTAATCTCAGACTAACACCACATGCGCTTGCAGGAAAAACTGCGGCATTATGTAGATAAGATAACCATGTTGCTTTCTGTGATCCACTGCAGCCCAAAAACATTCAGTTTAGCTTGCACAGGATCAAAGTGACCTACAGGGTTCATCCCTGATGTGTAAAGTTGGGCTGCACATGTATAGAGATATCACAAATGTATATAACGCAACGGCTTGCAATAACTGGGCTGCTCTCGGCTGAATAACTTTTGTAGCTTTAATAAGAATCAGTATATATCTAATTTATACAGTGAAAACTAAGCAGTGTTTATTTGTACATGTGATTATTCAGTTTCTGTAGTTAATTACCCTAATGTAGGATAACACACTGATGTAAATAACACTTCTTATGCCACAATAAAACACTGTTTAAGTTTATGTTAAATTTGAGTAGGGATGCACCGAATATTCGGCCGCCAAAAGACTTTTATCACCGAAACAATACGGCCGAAATGTTGTGATGACGCAAACAGAAACCGCGACCTGCGCGTGCTTGTCTGAAGCAACATGTCTGCGGTGCGGATGCATTTCAGTGTATCTGAACCCGCGAGGAGACGGAAACCTTGTTTATCCACCTATATCTGCTCTAAACAATGCGTGCCGCCATGACGACGATTCCGGTTGTGAGCGGGTCAAGGGCGGTGCGCGCGCCGTCTGTGGAGACTCGCGCTGCGGAGGCAGGCGAAAGTAAACAAGGCAGCGCGAGTCTCCACAGACAGCGCGCGCACCGCTCCAAACGGTCGAGGCGTTTATACTTGACGCGCTCTCCGTTTTACTATTCCTTGAAACGACAGGGGACGACTCAAGTAACTGCCCTCTAACCATCAGGAATCGGTGAGAAGAAGAAAGATAAACACATGACAGTGCTTATTTTTTAGTAGGCTATTCCACCACCAATACAAAAATAATCATGTAAAACCCAGTAAACCCTGAGATTATTACTTGTGACATTACAAAAAATATGTATATGGCATTGGGAACTATGTATACGTATGTATAGAACTAAATTAATGCCCTCTTAAATATTTAAATACATTCACTAAACATGTTTCATTAAGTTTCATGTACATTTGTATTAAACATGGACCATTGTTCATTTAAAAAGGCTTTTTATGCTATTGTATGCCAAATTTTTAAAATGCAACTAATTTAGACATGCAAACTGGGTCCTGGTTTGATGAGAAGTTTGCGCTCGGCTTTGTTTTTGAGAGAACGTTTCATTTTAAAACCTTTCTGCAGGCCAGTAGATTATTATTTAGTGTACACATGAGTGGGGTCAAGTTAAACATTTTAGTTTGAATTTTATTTTATACTGTGCATTGTGCTAAATAAATATTTGCATAATTTGTAATTGATTTATTCTTTGAAAATGTGATATTAATATGCAATTGCAATGCCTTGATTTTAGTAAAGTTTGTACACAGTCATATCCATAAATGCAATGATACTAATAATTATTTCGGTGTTTCAGTTTTCGGCCTTGGTTTCCTGTTTTTCGGTTTTCGGTTTCAGCCAAGAATTTTCATTTCGGCGCATCCCTAAATTTAAGTTTATTTTACACACTTTAAGTATTATCGTATCGCATTATTTAATGAGTTATTGCATTTTTCTTCAATATCGTGCAGCCAAACACACGGATCATCCCCGTTTCAGCACAATGTTCGCAGACTTCACATGGATGTGGTTGTTATTGCGCTCGGGGAACAGTCAGAGCCTGGGCCTGTCGCTGCCCAGCTTTTCTATTTTTACCCCGTGTTTTGAGCAACTGGCACACAGCTCTGTTTTGCTGGTGATCCTGAGTTAGGGAAGGGTGGGAGGAGGGAACGTACCGTAAAGAAATTATTAGTTAATAAAAAATAAAAAAAATTTCACTGAATTGCAGATAGCATAGATATGCTGCGATAGTTTCTATGATACAAAATATTACATAACTACCAGGATGTATTGAATTGTGGTGATTTACATTTACTAAAAGTAAGATTTCCCAAAGTACAGTTAAATGAATAACTAATTAAAAAAAAATATATATATATATATATACACACCTATACACACACACACACACTGGCGTTCAAAAGTTTTGGATCGGTAAAATTTTTACTGTTTTTACAAGAAGTCTTTTCTGCTCACCAAGGCTGTGTTTATTTTATTAAAAATACAGTAAAAATAGCAATATTGTGAAATATTATTCTGATGTCAAATAACAGTTTTCTATGTGAATATATAACAAAGTGTAATTTATCCTCGTGATCAAAGCTGAAATTATCATCATGACTCCAGCCTTCAGAAATCACTCTAATATGATGCTCAGAAAAATGTTCATGATTATTATCAGTGTTGGAAACTGTTGTGTACAACATGAATAAAAAGTTTAAAAGTACAGCATTTATCTAAAATAGAAAGTTTTGTAACATTTTACACTACCGTTTAAATTAAATAAATGCAGCCTTGGTGAACAGAAGAGACTTCCTTTAAAAACATTAAAAATCTTTGTCCTAATCCCAAACATTTGAACGGCAGTGTATACACACACACACACACACACACACAGAATAGAGGAATAAATGAGTCATTTGAGTTTCCACTGGCCGCCTGCATAATCTCATTACATGAGAACGAACCCTCACACACAGATGAAGGACTGCCTGACACACACTCCACACAACAGGCCTGTAAGAGTTATAATAGCAGCCACAACAATCAGCAATGGGCTCTTCTAACGAGTGCTGAGAGACGCTATTCATGAGATGAGGTCAAGCCACTTCATCGCAATCGTTCACCAATAATGAAACGCCACGGCACGGCCAGCGACGTCACGAGCAAACTGTACATTTACTCTATTATTTTTACTCTAAAAACAAAGACGTATATCTAACCAAGTTGTGTTCCGAATTTAAAGTAGATATCACAAAAATGTAAAGTTCCCATGAGATTTTGTTTAGGTGCTGTACCAAAAACAGCCACCAGGTGTCGTCCATTTCCATTGATTTTTTAATTGAATGCTCCTGTATCAAATTAATTCATTTTTGACAGAAAAATCACTTCTATTACAAAATATGGAAACCAGCAAATATGAAACCTTGAGACTCTGACCTTTCCGATAATATGCGTTTTGCCAAGATTATAAAAATTGAGATTATAAAGTAGTTGAAACCTGACACCGCCCACTAGAGGAAGAGCCCGCTACAAGAATTTAAAGTACTGTTTCCATGGTTACGCAACATCCAATTTCAAAATGGTTTTGCACAAGATGAATTTTGAGTTCTTGAGCTTTCGAATGATACCTAATTTATGATGATTACTAAAATATGTGATACGAAAAATTCCAGAAGTTTTATTTTTAAGTGAACTGTCCCTTTAAATGCTGATAGATCTCACTATGTTAGGGATTCAGTTATATAAAATACAATGGAGGGTTTTTTTTTTTTGTATTGTATATTGATATGTTAAGAAATTGTTACTAAAACATGAAGCAGTTCCAACTTTAAAACCAGAGGCAGCAGTTGTTGGGCCACAACCTGTAAGTAGGCTAAGACTTCATCATTTTAAAAGTATTTGCATGTATAATTCCAGACGTAGCCTTGTGTTTAATTTTTTTTTTTCAAATGCCAGCGCTGGCTTTATAGCCACTAGGCTACTGGTTATGCTATTTTTTGTCTACGACAAATGCGTACAAACATTATGGACCTGAATTTTGTACAAGTACTAATGTTGTAAATGTATTTTTCATGTATATATACACTTCATGACGTTATTTTCGATTTGATCAAGAACGTAGACCAATGCCAAATCTGTTTGTATATATAACGTTAGTAGCCAGTCAGTTCAATGCTATTGTGTAAAACAAACGTGTATAAAATGTAAAAAATATAGGCAAATTACCATTCAGAAACGTTTTGTAAGAGCCGTGTGTGGTGAGGTTCTGTTTGCCTCTCTTCATCGCCGCTTTCTGGGTCTGATTCTGGCTCACACTGATCCTGCAGTATCGACACCATTATTTACATTGGACCGTCCGGAGCACAAACTAACCAATATGAGCCCATTTCCCGTTTCTGAGGGAGAGGTTTTATAGACCGGTCATTCAAATGACAGAGGAGTATGCGGCTTACAATAAAGGTGAAATTTATGAAAAATAAGACTTTTAAAAAAAGAAAAACCACGAATAGATGTTATATTATCTCCACCCCATAAACACAATCATGCAAAGAAAAAAAGCAGTAAACCACCCCTTTAATTAATATTACACACACAGTAGCCTACTTAAATTTATAATTACACCGTAACAATGACACCTTAAAATAAAGTGTAACCAAATAAAAATAAAAATTATAATCCTTCTCTTTTTTTGTAAGTGCATGTTACATATCTTGAGCTGTAAATGTGCAAACTGACATTTCCTGCAAATTACACTGATAGAATCCACTTAATTAATAAAAGCACAATCACGTGTGCACAAGCATCTTGAGTGCAAAGAGGAACTAGTCTTCATCCTAAACACTTCAATTGATGAATTTGAGCAGAACTCGGGCTCCAGGACTGCTTTCCCCACCCATGAGCCACGAGGCGGGTCCTGGCAGCACACCGAGCGTTATGTAACGGGAGACACTGCCAAGGGAACAGCAGTATGAGCACCGAGCGGCACCTAACAGCACATATAGGTGCAGTTATTACACACCGCCAGGTTTCTAAGCTGTATAGCAATAAACATGCAGGCGGCGTGTATAAACTCTGATGAGGTGGAAAAAACAGCGAGAGGTTTCTAAGGAGCATGTCTATATCTGTGTGCAACAGCTGGAGGAACTGAAATCCTGCGTAGAGTTAACACACACTCCACCGTCCAAGCGGAGACTAAATCCAGGGTTCCCACACCTAACTTCAAATTCAAGGACTTTCCAGGTCCAATACCTTCAAATTCTCAAACTCAAGGACTTTCCAGGTCCAATACCTCCTCAAATTCAAGGACTTTCCAGGTCCAATACCCTCAAAATTATCAAATTCAAGGACTTTCCTGGTCCAATAGCCCCAAATTTTCAAACTCAAGGACTTTCCAGGTCCAATACCCTCAAAATTATCAAATTCAAGGACTTTCCAGGTCCAATACCCTCAAACTCAAGGACTTACCAGGTCCTATACCCTCAAATTCTCAAATTCAATTACTTTCCAGTTTCCAGGTCCATTACCCTCAAGCTCAAGGACCTTCCAGATCAAATACCCTCAAAAATTATCAAATTCAAGGACTTTCCTGGTCCAATACCCCCAAATTCTCAAACTCAAGGACTTTCCAGGTCCAATACCCTCAAAATTATCAAATTCAAGGACTTTTCAGGTCCAATACCCTCAAACTCAAGGACTTTCCAAGTTCAATACCCTCAAACTCAAGGACTTTCCAGGTCCAATACCCTCAAACTCAAGGACTTTCCAGGTCCAATACTCTCAAACTCAAGGACTTTCCAGGTCCTATACCCTCAAATTCTCAAATTCAATTACTTTCCAGGTCCAATACCCTCAAGCTCAAGGACCTTCCAGGTCCAATACTCTCAAACTCAAGGACTTTCCAGGTCCAATACCCTCAAACTCAAGGACTTTCCAGGTCCAATACCCTCAAGCTCAAGGACCTTCCAGGTCCAATACTCTCAAACTCAAGGACTTTCCAGGTCCAATACCCTCAAGCTCAAGGACCTTCCAGGTCCAATACTCTCAAATTCTCAAACTCAAGGACTTTCCAGGTCCAACACCCTCAAACTCAAGGACTTTCCAGATCCAATCCCATCAAGCTCGAGGGCTTAATGTGGAAACACTTATTTTGTCCAACAACAAACGTAGAGGTTTCATCGTAATGATTTTGTGCACGTGTGAACGTCACGGCAACATACAACACAAAGTACCTCAACACTACGCGCGGACTATACATAATTGCCCACATTTTTAATAAGCACCAACATTTCTCGAATTGTAAAAAATAAATAAACAAAGAAATCAATTTTAAAAAAATCAATCTGAATACTATCAAACCAATCCTTACAATCCAAATGAAATATCAATCGTATTTAAACAATTCACTCACAATTATACGTGACTTTTTTCCAACTGTGCAATAAGATTATAATTATTACTGCTTATCGATTGATTTGCATGATTCAAGGTATGCAAGTCCTATACTTTAATGCAGGTGAATTATGAAAATCCATGTTTGTGTGTCAAACTATAATTAACAACATTTCTATTTTTCAATGTAAAAAAAACTCATGCAAAACAATGTTTATAATCACAGTACAAATCATAAAAATAACATACAAAACCTTTCCACCAATCACACAGATTTTCATTCTGAATGAAATTAATCCTAACACCACGTCATTACTACACGTGGCACAACGCAATGATAAAAGCCGTATTTTCCACGTTAATCGAAAATCGATTGCACAATCGATCGGAACAACCCACACAATTTTCGAAACTGAAAATAGGGAATCGATTTTCAACTCTCTCAGATGAACACACCTTGAAAAACTCACTTAATCAAGTCTAAGCATCAAGCTAAATAATAACAGATCAGCAGTGATGAATTGCTTAGCATATATAAACACAGCACAAGTGGTGAGTACTAGTGTTATGTAAATACATCTTTTCATGAATCATGAAGATTGTACTGTATACAATAAAACAATAACACTATTGCATAATCACAGGGTTCACTCGCTGAATCACTGCTTTACTGTAATGCATTGCACACAATAAAGCAATAACATTATAAAGCAGTTGTATAATATGCCAAGACTTACAACAGAAACATAATACAGAAGAACTCAAGAGAGTTTAGTGTGTTTTGGAATTAGTCGGTCTAGTTTTCTGAGATATTTAAACTGTAAATTAATTTTCCAGATGTTTGTGATTACTGCATAAAGAGTTGTTTAAAATCATTTCGTGAGAGATTACAAGGGCAGGGATGCATCGATATTAAACTGTTGGCCGATACAGATAACTCTAAAGCTGATATCCGATATATTGACCGAAAAATCTAAATCCAAAAGTTACATAATTTTAGAGAGCTTAATTACAAAAACAAGTTTCACCATTAAGATCCATCTCTCAAGCACACATTAGAGGCTAATTTTAAATCTTATATGACATATCAATATGGTGGCTTAGTTTAGTTTTTAAGGTTATACTCTCATGAGCAATTACTGCTGAACTACACCAGCAAAAACACATGACACATTTGGACTGGAAATGACTATATCCATATTTTAGTGACGAGAGACTCTGATAAACAGTCTTCTACATGGTCAAATCTGCATAGCATCACTATATCAGTATTATACGGCATATTTTTGTATTTGATGATGCTTTAAAGGGACAGTTCATCAAGTTCATTGAGTCATTTACTCGCCCTCAAGTTGTTTAAAACCTGTATGAATATCGTTCTCCTGTTGAACAGAAAGGAACATATTGAAGAATTTTTGTAACCAAAAAGTTGCTGCACTTTCATAGTACGTTTTCTCTCTCCATAATTGAAGTCAATGTTGTTTGGTTTCACATATTTTTCAAAATATCTTCTTTTGTGTTCAACAGAAGAAAGAAACTCATACAGGCTTGGAAAAAATGAGGGTGACTAACGTTAAATGATGACAGTAGTATTTATTTTTTGGGGCGTACAAACAACACGTAAGTTACAATTCGGCTGTGTCTCATATCACAGTGACTTTATAGAGTATTATGGCATAATTCATAACTCCAAAATCGCAAATGTTCTAAACGCGCCATAAATGTCGCAATAAACTGTACGTTACATTTGACACACAGCCACTGATGCCAATGAGGAGCTAACGCTCAGCTAACCCTGTTAGCTCAGCTCGACAGCTCTAAATACGAGCCAGACTGCTGACAAATCAGACATGTACATATTCATTTACAACAATAACAACGATTTTGTAATAATTTACCTCATTGTTAGAATATGTTAGCCGTTGCTTGACGTGAAACTTACCCTCGAGAAGGCGCTGAATGATGCTGTCTATGTTGAGTTTGTCGATGTCAGCCATGACTAGCCGAATGAAACACAAACGCCACCAGTCAAAACACACCAGAAACGACAAATAAAAGTATTCCGATAACAAATAAACAGATGTATTGCACAAAAGGTAACAAATCGCGGGTTTGAGCGGGCCGTCAGACGCGCGTGCTGCGACGGAGGCTCACCGGCTCTGCGGAAGGATACACATTACAACACATTCAGAAACATCACAGATGCTGTACGACGCGCGGATGAATACACCACAGCTGCACGAGTGAGGAAAAATAGTGCGGAGGAAATGGGAGGGAGCACAGCCGACTTTCACAATAATCCAGTAATGTGTTGACGACTTGGTACGAAATACTTTTAGTTATATAACATTTATTTAAATAAGACGTTTTACATTATTTGAATGACAACTAGCTAACGGCATCTTCCTTCACATTAGCCTACATCAACAAACAAAAAAGAAGAATAAGGCTATATTGTTATTATTTAATATATTACATTATTATTATTTTATTTGTAAATATAGCATATTTAAAGATCATGCATTTAATTGATGCGGATGTCAATTTAAAATGTACAGTAGCCTACTTTTACTGTTGTATCCTCTTATTACAGTATTTCTACTGGATGAGGGAACTTGCTCACCATCATATTTCATCATCTCGTCTTTTAGGAAATTAGGTTTTCTTGACACGTTTCACCATTAGCATCCTGATATCGTCAGATTGCAGAAGGAACTGGAATAAACAGTGACACAATTCTGTTTTATATGCATCACTGCACAACAACATTGTGTTTAAGAGGTAGGCTAGTCCTAGAAAAACGTTAAAATTATTAAAATTATTTGGACAAACAGAAAGATATTTAAATACATATATTTTAGAAAGTAAGCTTCAGTGTGCAAGTGTTTCTCAGATGAAAAAGACATTGGGCTCATCATGTTTAGAGACCTGTCTGTGCTGTCCTCTAGTGTTCGTCATTGTGCAGTGACATTCCTTTCCTTTCCATTCAATTCGGATTGACAGAAAGAATTCACTGAATTACAATTTAAAGAAATTCAACACAGTCACTCAAAACATATGCGGTAGCAGGTGCAACTGGTGATGTAATATCTGATATACAGCACAGTGAAATTTTGACCATTGTTTTCAGAATGTGACAGAAACTTTGGAACAACTTGAGGATGAGTAATAATATTTAACAATATAACGATTTTTTTTGTATTTTTAATCAAATAAACGCAGCCTTTCTGAACAGAAGAGACAAAAAAAAAATCTTTATTTACACACAACGTCTAATTCGATTTGGAATTAAAATAGAAGTTTTTACAACCGTAAAAACTGGATAAAATCATTCACGCTCGCATCAATATTTCATGTTCATTTATTTATTTATTACAGTATTTTGCATGGAAATGTTGACAGGTTAACATGCCAAGAACATCCTTCAATCATATCTGGCCATTCTCACTTCAGTGACCTCAGGTTTCACACCTGTCAATCATTAATCAGTGGGCAGGCCCAAGCGCTGTGATTGGCTGAGGCCTGACGGATTACTCCTGGTCCTTCTCCTCTCCGTGAGTGATGATGTGCACCAGATTCTTGTAGTCCAGGTTTCCCGCAACATCTGGAGGGAAAGCGTTGAACATCTGCTCCATCTGAAAACCACACGACATCAGTCGTCAGTCAGTGATGATGGTCACTGTAACCATGGCAACCGTCAGCATCAGCACCAGCCTCACCTCCTCTGTGGAGAATCTGTCCGCCTGTGTGGTCAACATCTCCGTCACACTGAGGAGAGAAAAAACATTTCAGCTCAAAATAACCACAAATCTGGGTGTTTCTAGACCAAATATACAAACATTCTTCAAAATCAAGATGCGTTTACACATTCCTCACATTTCAATTCAAAATAACTCAATTTCCTGCATAACTCTAAATATCTCCATCGGGATTCTGTGCCCTCTTGTGGACAATAATAATAACACATGATATGTCATGCCTCTCACACACACATACACATTATACAATAATTTTTTTTAAGTTTTAGCATTTTTAGTTTGAATTTTAGGGTTTTCTATGTGAACTGAAGTCAGTCATTCCAGAGGGGCTCAGATTGATCTGTTACTTTTTAAAATGTCAACCACAAACTCCTCGAATTTATGACATTTTTGTTTGTGAGTGTGTTCATGGTGTCTTGGACCCTCTGATGTAAAAATGACCAAAGACAAAAAACAGATTTGTCCACATGTGCCCCAGTCGATCGCTCAGACATTAATAACGCTGAATGTCCTACTACTCCTTCTTCAGGATGCCCTTGCCCTCGGGGTCGAACACCTTGAAGGCGTTCAGGATGGTTTCCTCGGGATCGGCTCCTGTGAGAAACACACACACTCTGTGATTGGCAGAACTTCAGCATGTCACATGACCAGCCGAGTCTCCCGCAAACCTGCCTTTGAGTTTCTCCCCGAACATGGTGAGGAACACGGTGAAGTTGATGGGGCCCGAAGCCTCCTTCAGCATCTCGTCGATCTCCTCCTGCTTCACATTCACACGCCCTGAGGAGCATCATGGGACAGGAGAGTGTTTAATATTTCAGATTTAATTACAGTATATGTTAAAAAAAAACGTTGTACATGTTTGATGAGGATGATGAAGATGATGATGAAGATGAAGATAACGGTGTGTTCTGCTGAGACTGACCGAGAGCTGCGAACGTGTCCCTCAGGTCGTTCTTGTCTATGAAGCCGTCTCTGTTCTGGTCCATGATGGTGAAGGCCTGAGACGGAGAGAAGATATCAGAACTATAACCATCATCAGTATCTTCATTACTCAAAATAAATCATATGGAGTCTTGCACAAGACTATATATGAAGAGTTCAGATGCAAAAGCCTCTAAATGCCATTTGAAATTTTCTTCTTTAATGATCATTTTTATCAAACTTGTATATTTAAGTTCAGTAATTTCACTTAAATGGCAATGATAATTACCTATTAATTGTTATTTAAGTGAAATTACTGAACTTAAATATACAAGTTTGATAAAAATCATCATTAAAGAAGAAAATTTCAAATGGCATTTAGAGGCTTTTGCATCTGAACTCTTCATATATATATATATATATATATATATATATATATATATATATATTAACAGTGTATTATTAGTATAGTAATATAAATGAAAATGGAAAAATGAGAATATGGTGCAAAAGTTCATTTATTACAGTAATTCAACTTAAAAGGTGAAACCAATATATTATATAGACTCATTACATGCAAAGATGATATTTCAAGCCTTTTTGTTATAATTGTGATGATTATGGATTACAGATATGGGGTTTTCATAAGTTGTAATCCATAATCATCAAAATGATAACAAATTATGGCTTGAAATATCTCACTTTGATATCACACAATATTTAATAAATAAACTTTTGCACCATATTGTTTCAGTTTCACCTGCATATATAAATAGTGATCAGTTTAAACTAATACATTCTCCTGTTTTGATTTAACTACACAATTTTCTTAAATGAAAAAAAAGTGCTGCATGGGCTCCGTACTAATTAAATAAAATATCAAAAAATTATCAAAAAATATTTATTGCAAGCAGCTATTTTCCAAAGTTTCAAATTTTTGTTTACTTAAAGTTGAAATGCTAAAACAATGAATTCCAAATAAATTCTAAAAAAAACTATCTAAAACAAAATTATTAAAAAAACACACAAAACTTTAACTAAAATAAATATGAAAACAAAATGTTAACAATAACTACATCTATAAAATAGTTTCAAACTTCATGAGATGACGTTACTGAAGTATACTATAATTGAATATGAAAATGAAAAATGGCTCAGATAATTTGGCCTTGAGGGAATTTGCTGAGATCTATTGTTGAGCTCCATCACACATGTGCCAGTTATCCCAACAGAATCCAGTCAATCTGGTATGTTAAGGAGAGTCTCTATAAATATATATTTCAGTCCTCAATAGGGATCAGACAGGAATATCATATTCCATAGGGAGCTTTACAGAAAGATAGACAGCAGCTGCTCTCTCCAGGAGCCAATCAAAACACACCCCCACACACCGACAAATCAAGCTATTTTATTTTTTATTTAATATTTTGTATTTTAGGGGGGGTTTATGGTACTAAATTATATTTATGTAGTAGTTATGATCCATTTATGAACATAACTGATATCCACCAATCACAGTGGAGATGAGAGTCACATGATCAATCACAGCTCATCACAAGCAGATTTACTTTACTAATATACAAAAGCTGCACAGTGTCATTCACACACACACTAAACACACACGACACTGTAAAAATGCAATAACCAATAATTTATCATAAAAACCTAATGTACATAACTGATTTAATAACTGATCCAATTAACAGTTTTCACTGTAGCATTTTAACTTTTACCGTTTTTAATTATTTTTTTTTTTATTTGTTTCATTTATTTTTTTTTGAAGGTTCTTTAGCACTAATATTGTAATCCTTTACATCTCAGACTCCAATTTTGAGCAAATAAAGTTAAGTTGGACTTTTTTTTCAGATTTTTTATTCCACAAGGTTGGTATGAAACCTGGTACATGTAAATATTTATCTAAAAAAAAATAAAATAAAATAAAAATATATATATATATATTTGCAGTTGAAGTTGTAGAGTAAAACATGTTTTGTAATATATATATATATATATGTCATATAATAATGTAAATCAGTATTTTTGTGCTTTTTTCGTAATTATACATTTTATAAAACTTTTTCAAGTTCTTAAGTTTTTTCAACTTTTTTCAATTCAGCAATAATCTGCAAGTATCTTCTTTAAAAAGACACTTTCTTTAAAAACCTTTCAACATGTAAATTTAATTTTATATATTACAATTTTTAGGTCTGTAAACTGACATTACATTAAAAAAGAACAATTCTTTTAACTGTTAAGGCTGTAAAACCTAAAAGGTCGCTACTGTATTTTTACGGTAGATTTCTGGCAACCGCAGCTGCTGTTTTTACCGTAAAATGAACAGATTCGTATTTTCTGTTTAGGAGTGTGTGCAGGTGTTACGCTGGTTCAGGAAAGCATCCGACCTCCTTGAACTCCTGGATCTGAGCCTGCTCAAACATGGAGAAGACGTTGGAGTTCGCTCCGTCCGCCGACCTCTTCTTCGCTTTCTTGGGCGCCTGCACACACCAAACTCTCCTAAACAACACACTTCACCTCATCATTGCAACTACAGATTCATTCATTCCCATTAATCAGTCCAAACTGTAAATGAGTCAATGAATCAACTCATGATTCATTTGCAGCATCACTCTAAAATATTAGCATTTCTCAACAAGGAAAAACAAGTTCTTCGTTAATATAAAGGATTTTTTAGTATTGATATTTTTACATGGGTTTTATAACTGCTTTGAGTTTTAAGGTTGGCGTAAATGTCTGTAAACTGAATAGATAACGAGCTGGTCATTTTCCATCAAGACATTCCCTGTTATATGCAAATGTGGTCACACTTTACACTAAGCTTCATTAGCTAATTACCTCAGTAGAATGAACTATACTGCAGCATTGATCAATTAATTTCAACATTTACTAGTACAATATTAAAATCAAAGGTTGTATTTGTTAACATTAATTACTGCACTGTGAACTAACACAAACAGCTTAATTATTATTAACTAACATTAACAAAGATTAATAAATAGCTACTGTAACAAATGAATTGTTTAATGTTAGTTCATACATTATGCTAATGAACCTTAAAGTGTTACCAAAATGTACATTTGTTATTGTAATATTAGCGATTAACTATGACTAAACACAGTTTTCTTGATTATTTTTAACAAACACACAAATGCAGCAAATAAGATGCTAAAAATGAAATAAACTGCAATAAAGTTTACAGGTGTTTATATTTAATTGGGTTGAGTTTTAAAGTTGATAGATAATGAGCTGCTAATTAGGCCTGTTTTTAAATTAAATGTATATTTGTATTGTTATGTTAGAGCAAGATTAACCATGAAAAACCCTTGATTATTTTTAACAAACACGAATAAGATGCTAAAATTGAAACGAACATGAATTTGACTCAATATTTACTTTGAAAACTTTTAATTATTTAACAATTTTATTTATAGTTTTTAGTACATTATTCTTTGATTCATTGCTGATAAGTTTTTGAAACTGACACTAAGAAGAATGTTAATATAAAGAATGAATAATTAAAAGCGGATTGATAACTCTGGATCTCTGATTAAAATCCCCCAGAATCCCCCAGTCTAGCGCACGAGTGACTCGAGAGCATCAGTGAACAGTGGAGACTCACCATGAGGACAGAGAGGATCCCGAATGCTTCTGGACAATGGGTTCGGACGGACGGGCTTTTGTAGATTAGCTGTGCTGTTCTGGGCCGATATAAATAACACATGCCCTGTTTAGGAAGTGACAGGTAGATGATGATCCTCAACACACACACACACACACACACACACACACACACAGAAGCGTGATGTGAGAACAACAGTGGTTTAGGATGACAGGAGCCTGTTCTCTGGAGGACAGAAGAAGCGTTCAGCTGTTTGGTGCTGATGATCTCTCCTCACTTCTTATTTATTTCAGGGAATCGCTTTAGGAGCTCAGTAAAGATGCAGAGATTCAGAGATTCGGAGATTCAGAGATTCAGAGATTTAGAGATTCAGAGATTCAGAGATTCAGAGATTTAGAGTTTTAGAGTTTCAGAGATTCAGAGTTTCAGAGATTCAGAGATTCAGAGTTTCAGAGATTCAGAGATTCAGAGTTTCAGAAATTCAGAGTTTCAGAGATTCAGAGATTCAGAGTTTCAGAGATTCAGAGATTCAGAGATTCAGAGTTTCAGAGATTCAGAGATTCAGAGTTTCAGAAATTCAGAGATTCAGAGATTCAGAAATTCAGAGATTTAGAGTTTCAGAGATTCAGAGATTTAGAGTTTCAGAGATTCAGAGATTCAGAGTTTCAGAGATTCAGAGATTCAGAGTTTCAGAGATTCAGAGATTCAGAGATTCAGAGTTTCAGAGATTCAGAGATTCAGAGATTCAGAGTTTCAGAGATTCAGAGATTCAGAGATTCAGAAATTCAGAGATTTAGAGTTTCAGAAATTCAGAGATTCAGAGATTCAGAGATTCAGAGATTCAGAGATTCAGAGATTCAGAGATTTAGAGTTTCAGAGATTCAGAGATTCAGAGATTTAGAGTTTCAGAGATTCAGAGATTTAGAGTTTCAGAGATTCAGAGATTCAGAGATTCAGAGATTCAGAGATTCAGAGATTCAGAGATTCAGAGTTTCAGAGATTCAGAGATTCAGAGATTCAGAGTTTCAGAGATTCAGAGATTCAGAGATTCAGAGTTTCAGAGATTCAGAGATTCAGAGATTCAGAAATTCAGAGATTTAGAGTTTCAGAGATTCAGAGATTTAGAGTTTCAGAGATTCAGAGATTCAGAGATTCAGAAATTCAGAGATTTAGAGTTTCAGAAATTCAGAGATTCAGAGATTCAGAGATTCAGAGATTCAGAGATTCAGAGATTTAGAGTTTCAGAGATTCAGAGATTCAGAGATTCAGAGATTCAGAGATTCAGAGATTCAGAGATTTAGAGTTTCAGAGATTCAGAGATTCAGAGATTTAGAGTTTCAGAGATTCAGAGATTTAGAGTTTCAGAGTTTCAGAGATTCAGAGATTCAGAGTTTCAGAGATTCAGAGATTCAGAGATTCAGAGATTCAGAGATTCAGAGATTTAGAGTTTCAGAGATTCAGAGATTCAGAGATTCAGAGATTTAGAGTTTCAGAGATTCAGAGATTCAGAGATTCAGAGATTCAGAGATTCAGAGATTCAGAGATTCAGAATTGCCCAGAAGAAACAGGAAAAACAAACCCATACTGTGACAGTTTCACACCTGATAACGTTTTGTTCAGAACTGATTTATGGGTGCACATCATTATTGTTAACAATCTTGAATCAGGATCAGTTCCTCTTGCAGCATCTCTTCTCTTCTCTGATGAAGTGGGCGGGGCTATAACCTGTCACTCACATGATATGAGATCAACCAGTAGCAAACCACAACCATCCAATCAATCCCCCACAGACACAATCAAGCCCCGCCCACATTTGATCTTGTTCCAAAAGCTGTTTCAGGGATAGATAGATAGATAGATAGATAGATAGATAGATAGATAGATAGATAGATAGATAGATAGATAGATAGATAGATAGATAGATAGATAGATAGTTCAGTGATTTCACTTAAATTGCAATGATAATTACCTATTAATTGTTATTTAAGTGAAATTACTAAACTTAAATATACAAGTTTGATAAAAAAAAAAATCATCATTAAAGAAGAAAATTTCAAATGGCATTTAGAGGCTTTTGCATCTGAACTCGTCATACATATATATATATATATATATATACAGTATATATATATATATAGTAAATCAGAGTGAAAGTCAGTGTCAAACAGACAGATTCCCATCTTCACACACACACACACACACACACACGTGTTCACATGTCAGCAGTAATTCTACTCAATTTGATCATATTTTGCTGAATGTAAGAGTGCTCTTGTGTTTGTGCGGCTGATCTCTGTAATATAAAGCAGAACGCAGTCGACACACACCGCTCTCTGGCTCTTATATTATATGCGCGGCGAGAAAATCAATACTGGGTTTGTGAGCTTCAAATCAATCAACAGGATCAATAAAACCAATAGAGTTGATCAATATGTCATCTGTGACCCTCATATAATCTGCAGCTTGCAGGAGATTTCAGGAGTTTCAAGTCATTTGAATTTGGATCATAAAACTGAGAAGAGAATTCGGCTCCTGAAATATGAATATGATCATCGTTCAGTAATCAGTGTAAAGTGAAGGAGTCTCTTCCGAATATGGGGACTGAAGCGCTCGATTCATGTGGATTTGTTTTAAAATCTCTTTATGAATGTTTTGAAGCATCACACCGGTGGTTGCGTAGATTTTGTGTTTCGAAGATGAACGAAAGTCTTACGGGTTTGGAACGGGTTCGTCGATTCACTTTTGGGTGAACTAACCCTTGAAGATTATGTTTGGAATGGAATCATACAATGCAATCATAATAATAAACACATAAAACAATAGAAATACAGTAGAAATATCAATGCTGCTATATAAAGATTAAAATCCTCATAAAAAGTAATTAAAGTATCTTTATATGGGATAAATAGCAAGAGTATGTTATGAATTCAGCAATAGTGAATTCATAAAATCAAGTGAAATATTTGAAGCAATATTTATTGACATGATAAATATAAATGCATTTCTGAGATGAATATTATAAATGCACTAAAAACATAATGAGCCTGAAGTGAAGGTCTCTGCTCTGGATTGATTGATTGATTGATGGATTGATTGATTGATTGATTGATTGATCTAGGCTCCGCCCCCTGCCAGCTGGTCTATTGATGAATTGATTGAGCTCTTTGTTTGCAGGTATTGATTGTTTGGAGGAATGTGAGTATCGGTCACTGGGTGTGTGTGTGTGTGTGTGTGTGTGTGTGTTTCTCTCTCTCTGTCCTCTAGTCTCGGATGTGATGTTAGTTTGGAGAAGAAGCTCGTCGTTCACACACATCGTGGAAATACACTAAGATCAAGAGGAGCTTTACACAAATATAGACGGTATGTGTGTGTCAGTTTGTAGATGTTACTCGAGCTGGAGTGTGTGTGTGTATATTTTGCTTTAGAAACAGTGTGTGTGAAGAGTGTTTAGAGATATTTTAGATGCTGTATGATCACAGTTTTCAGCTTTTCATCTTTTTAAAGTAGAAATCTCATTATTAGCTTTGTCTGTCGATGGTTTTGAGATGAGCATCTCGAGGACGAACGTGTCAAAGAGTCACATGATCAATCTCAGACTTATTCATTTGATTACATGCATATTTTTTGTTTATAATGAATTTTATGTTTTATGTTTAGTCAAAGGAAAGTTGTAGTCAAAATCTGATCACATATATTTTTTGTTTGACTGACATCATAAATTAGGGTTTGTTTGAGTTTTTTTAGTGTCTTGTGAGTTTTGAGCTCATTCTTCATATTTGCTCTCATAAATCTGAGGCATATTTACATATTTTAAAGACTATATAAATGTAAATATATTAAATGACTAAATATGAATGTAAATATACCAAATATATTATAAATATTCTAAATGTACTACTAAATATAAATGTAAGTATCCCGAATATATTACTAAATAAACTACTAATATATATAATATGTGTGTGTGTGTGTGTGTGTGTGTGTGTAAGTATCTTAATATATTACTAAATATAAATAAGTAACTAAATATATTAGTTCGTTTTTAAATTTAAATCTAAATTTACTAAATAGATTATTAATAGTATACACAATATTACTAAATATACATATACATTTAAATATCCAGATTTGCTGAATATAATTGTAAATATAACCAATATATAATATATTACTGAAAATAAATGTAAATATTTCAGATATATTACTGATTATAAATTTAAATATTCCAGATATATATTACTGAATATAAATGTAAATATTCCAGATATATTACTGAATATAAATGTAAATATTCCAGATATATATTACTGAATATAAATGTAAATATTCTGGATATATTGCTGAATATAAATGTAAATATTCAAGATATATTACTGAATATAAATGTAAATATTCCAGATATTGCTGAATATAAATGTAAACATTCCAGATATATTACTGAATATAAATGTAAATATTCCAGATATTGCTGAATATAAATGTAAACATTCCAGATATATTACTGAATATAAATGTAAATATTCCAGATATATATTACTGAATATAAATGTAAATATTCTGGATATATTGCTGAATATAAATGTAAATATTCAAGATCAATTACTAAATATAAATGTAAACATTCCAGATATATTACTGAATATAAATGTAAATATTCTGGATATATTGCTGAATATAAATGTAAATATTCCAGATATATATTACTGAATGTAAATATTCGGGATATATACTGCTGAATATAAGTGTGTTTATGTTAAGTGCTGTTCTGTTGACTGACTGAAGATGATGATGAAGCCTCTCGCTCACTTTCAGCTCTGATGGTCTGGATGTGATGATGAAGATGTTTGCCAATAGAGACTTTCGTGACCTTCATCATCTTCAAGAGGAAGTCCAGAGATTACAGGAAGTCCAGGAGAGATCAGCCAATCACATCGCTCTGCTACAGGAAGTCCAGGAGAGATCAGCCAATCACATCGCTCTACTTCAACAGCAGCTGGCCAATAAAACACAAGAGATGGAGGTAGAGATTATGAGCAGTGTCTGAGGAGAAATGCATCACAATATTGTGTTACTCCCTTCAAAAGTAAATACTTAGTATAACAAAATACTTAGTATATACTTTTTATAACAAAAAAGTTATATATTTGGGCAAAAGTAAAAACCCCTTCACTGTTCTGGAGAACGGAAGAATAGTTTAACACTTTCTTTACCACACAGCGAGAGCTGTCAGTTAATAAATGTGAAAACAAAGTAACTTTGCATTAATTATTTGAAAAAGTAACTAAATGTACATTTTAAAAGTAGTGTGTTACTTTAGTTACTTGAAAAAGTAATCTGATTACATAACTTGTAATGATTGTTCATGTTAGAGACTCCAGGCCGAGTTGCAGGATTATGAGAAGATCAAAACTGAGCTCAGGTAATGCACTCATATTCTCTCCTCGTATGATCATCAATAATGAGTTATTAAAGTCTCGTATCCTCCCTCTCAGGACTCTACGAGCGCTGACACACACTGATGACGACATGTTCCCTCCTCCATCAGACTGTGCTGGTATATGAACTGTTTCATACACTGTCATTACATGGACAAGAGCATGATTGATTGATTTTATTTAAAAAAAAATTATTTAAAATAAAATATTTCAGCTTTTTAGTTTGTTTTTATTTTATTTATTTTTTTGTTTTTAAATATTGTATCTAATTTGAATTTATTTAAAATAATTTCACATTTTGTTTATTTGAGCTATTTATGTTTAATTTATTTCAAATTAAATATTTTCGCTTTTTGTTTTTCTTTAATTATTTATTTAAAATTTTCTAATTAAATAATTTTCAGATTTGTTTGCAAGTTTTATTTGGATTGTTTTTCTTTTAAAATATTTTCTCATTTCAATTTATTAACAATGTCAGCTTTTCAGTTTTATTTTGATCATTTTTATTTATAAATTATTTATTTTAATTTATTTAAAATGTATATTTCTGCTTTTTTACTTGGTTTTATTTAAATTATTTATTGAATTCAAATATTTATTTATTTTATAAATTTATAAAGTGTATATTTATTACATTTTAACTGAATATACAGCCTCAGTAAAATCTAATGCATAGAAAGTGAAAACCGGATTTAAAAACCTTTATATGCTTTACAAAAACACTTACAGTAAAAAAACGTTGGGAGACTAGTTTAACCCAACTGGATTTTAACCCAATGCATTGGGCTAAAATAACCCACAGATGGGAAGGTGCTATAGTTGGGTTATTTTTAAATGAGTGGTAAAGTAGCAGTAGATGAAACTCAAACAAAGAGAATATGGTGCAAAAGTTCATTTATTTGAGTAATTCAACTTAAAACGTGAAACTAATGTATTATATAGACTCATTACAGATATGAAAACCTGTTCACAATATTCTAATTTTGACTTTGGGGTTTTCATATCTGTAGCTGAGTAATAATCATCAAAATTATAACAAATAAAGGCTTGAAATATCTCACTTTCCATGTAATGAGTCTATATAATATATTACTGAAATAAATGAACTTTTTGTGAATTTCATCGCCAGATCCTGTGATCCCGAACGAGTTTCATCAGGTCTGTGTAAAAGAGGAGCCGTGGAGTGAATCGTGTCCAGTGGACAGCCTGCGCTCTTCCTCCTCCTCCTCCTCCTCCTCAGTGAGCCTCCACGTGTGTGTTGAAGAGGAGGACGGGGGGATGCTGCCCGAGGAGGAGTGCGACACCGCTGGACTCGTTCTCCAGGTGAAGGAGGCGCTCCAGAAGCACGGCGTCGGCCAGCGCGTGTTCGGCCACTGTGTGCTGGGTCTCTCCCAGGGATCCGTGAGTGATATCCTGGCCCGACCCAAACCCTGGAGGAGCCTGACCCGGCGAGGCCGAGAGCCCTTCCTGAGGATGCGGAGCTTCCTGTCGGACCAGAGCCGCGTGCGCGCCCTCGCCGTCGCCCAGCAGAGACTGAGAGGTGAGCATATCTCGGGTTCAAAAAGCATAAAAATAATTTAATAATAAACAGGTAGTATTATTTATTTATGCATGCACTGTAAAAATATTGTTGGTTTAACTTAAAAAAAATGATGTAACCTGGCTGCCTTAAAAATTTAAGTTCACTGAAATGGAAAAATTGAGTTAATACAATGAAGGTGATTGGTTTAATCATCAGGAACTTATAATATTATGTTATCTGAACTACGTAAATTATTTAAGTTGATTTGACAAAAGAAATAATGATGTGATAACAAATCATGAAAATATTTTTTTACAGTGTGGATGATTCTTGAAGAATAATGATGCAGATTTTATATTGAGTAAATATAATGGTTTAAAAAAATATAAATTTATATAAATATTTATATAAATATAAATATTTTACTTGATATTTTTGTCAGTAAGGGGAAAAAAACAAGATACTTCATTAAAAAAAGAAACGTATGAAGCAAAATGACATTAGATATTAAATAGTCATTAACAGATCTTGTTTTCAGAAAGTTAAACACTTGATGAATTAGGCCTAGGCTATATTCCTTTTGACAAATAGGCCTAGTTTTTCTTGTTGTAAGCAAAAACCTTAATATATCAAATTTTTGTTAAACCTTCAATCTTATCATCTTATAATGTAAGTATGCCAGAACAATTATTTGTTGCACAAAATTGTCCTTAAAACATGTATATTAATATTACCTTGAAATGCACCTGCCAGACAACAAAGTTATTATGCAAAGTCTATTTAAAAAATGTTTAATACATTTGAATATTTTTTCAAATAGTTGAGTTAAGTGAATGATTCAATGATTCACTTCATTACTGCATGATTCAGTGTTTTTGAATGAATCTCTTGAGTGAATGATTCAGTGACTCACATCATTACTGGATGATTCAGTGATTTTGAATGAATCTTTTGAGTAAATGATTCAGTGACTCACTTCATTACTGGATGATTCAGTGTTTTTGAATGAATCTCTTGAGTGATTGATTCAGTGTCTCACTCATGTTTTAACAGTCTCTTGTCTCCACCTACTGGTGTAATGATGTAATGATTCAATCTTTATCTGAAGCAGAAAGTTTCTTCCAGAAGCAGATTGACTCTATTGTGGTCTCTACTGTTTGTATTGAGTCATTCATGATTCTGGCTGTCTCTTTTCACTGAAGGCATCGTCCCGTGGGTTCGTCCTCCAGAGATGACCTCAGATCAGGTGATCAGGAACATTCTGGATCAGAACCGTTCGGAGCGTGAGTTCAGCTCAGCATCGCTACTATAAAACCATTTATTATTCTTTGTAAAGTTTCATACATCAACTTAAATATTATATTTATATATTTTAATATATAAATGTTTAAACACATTTATGTTTAGTGGATTTTTTTTGGTTTATTTTTTTTTTTAAATATGTTTTGAATGCATGATTTAATATTAGCAATTAAGTATTGTGTGTGGTCAATATTTGTGTCTAATTTGAGCAAATTCAGAGAATTTAAAATTTAAGGTTGTTAATATCAACAAAATGTCTTTATTTATTTATTTTTTTACTTTTTTTTAAAGATTTTAACAGACATAAATTTGAGCTATTTTAGTACATCAAATTAAGTGAAAATGAAAAATGTTGCCTTGGCCACAAGCTGAAACAAAAATATATATTTTATTTTAAGTTTTAATGTTTACTTTATTTCATTATTTATTTATTTTTAGCTGAAACAAATGTTACCTTGGCAAATATAAAATAAATAAGTTTTAGAAATATTTATAAAAATGTGAAATAAAAATAAATTCACTTTATTTTCATCAAGTGAAAGAGCTAGCTGCCACGGCAACATAAAAAACAACTAAATGTTTTATTTAGTCGGCAACAAATTTTTTTTTAGTTTAGTTAAGTACTGAAATAGCTAAAAATGTATTTTAAAAAAATGTATGCATCAAATATAAAGTTTTTTTTCCTACATTTTTTTGTTATTTTAGTACTTAACTAAACAAAAAATTGTAAGTACTTAAATGTACATAAAAAATGAAAAATTAGAAAATTAAAGTGTAAAACGTACATTATTTTTGTTTAGTTAAGTAATAAAATAACTAAAAATAAAAATTATTTACGGTGTTCGCTTTCATTTTCTCATTTTTCGTTTATCTAAGTACTAAAATTACTAAAAATTAAGTAATTTAAAAGAATTACTCAACATTTATTTACTACATTTTTATTTCATTTTATTTAAAGTTTGCCTTGGCTACTAACTAAAATAAATAGCCTATATGTTCAAGTTGAGGTACTACAGTTACTTAACCCTTTCTGAACCGCAGTGTGTGTGTTCATGGTGTTTCAGTGATGGATGTGGACAGCGGGTCTCAGCGTGGATCAGAGGACGTCATCAGAAACATCCTTTATCAGGCCAAACACGAGATGCACGTGACGAACGAGGTGCATTATGGGAAACTGAGTCCCAGTGTTCAGTCGCCGGCTGATTTTGTCCAAAGTATCATCCGAAAGGTCAAATGTGAGCTGAATGAAGACACTCACCCATCAGCGTCTCCAGCTCCTCTGTCCATCACACACTCGTTCCCGCCGGAGCCGAGGACGCAGGTGTGTGTGGGCAGCTGTGAGGATGAGATGCTCGACTCGCTGCATCTGGACACCGTCAGCATCACACAGAGAGTCAAAGAAGCGCTCGTGCTCAACAGCATCGGTGAGACGTCAATCACTGTCCCTTAAAACTCATCTTTGATCACCACAAATACATATTTAAACGTTGTTTCCTTGAAAAAAAATCTTTATGCCATAAAATATCTTGAATGTAACTCGACACCCTCGCCTCATTTAGTATGCACGATTCTATGAATATGCAAATGAGCCCCACCTCCACTCACTCCCTCAGAGATCCACTGGTTGTCGATCACACGTTGATCTGATTGGTTACAAGGTCATTTGTGACGTCAGAAACACCAGCGATTTCAGAGCGTGTTTGCCTGACGGTGGTGTTGGTTTGGCAGGTCAGCGTGTGTTTGGCGAAGAGGTTCTGGGTTTGACTCAAAGCTCGGTGTCTGAACTGCTGTCTCGCCCCAAACCCTGGACTAAACTCAGTCTGAAAGGAAAGGAGAACTTCATCCGGATGCATCGGTGGCTCCAAGACCCACTCAATGTCCAGAGACTGACCAAGACGGAACAGAGAGGTAAACATTAGTGATGCAGATATATCGGCCACCATATCGGTATCGGCCCGATAATACAATGTGTCTGATATATTAAAGCCGATGAATAATGTATTATTCCTTCAGCTGAGACGCTTCAGATGCGCACTGTTCATCATGATGATTATGAATTGCTTGAAATATGATTGAAATCACTTCAGAAAAGGAAAATACAGTTCAGTGCAACATGTGTCATATCGGCCACATAACATTATCATGAGAACATCAGAACTGTGTGTTTGAGACGGGGATTTTAATGATTTGTAATCAGACTCTCAAAAATTACATAAGAATTTGGATTTAGATTTATCAGATATATCGGTTATCAGCTTTCAAATATTAAGAATTATCGGTTATCGGCTTTAAAATATAAAGAGTTATTGATTATCGGCATTCAAATATAAAGAATTATCGGTTATCGGCCTTCAGATATAAAGAATTATCGGTTATCAGCTTTCAAATATAAAGAATTATCGGTTATCAGCTTTCAAATATAAAGAATTATCGGTTATCAGCTTTCAAATATAAAGAATTATCGGTTATCAGCTTTCAAATATAAAGAATTATCGGTTATCGGCTTTCAAATATAAAGAATTATCGGTTATCGGCTTTCAAATATAAAGAATTTTCGGTTATCGGCTTTCAAATATAAAGAATTATCGGTTATCGGCTTTCAAATATAAAGAATTATCGGTTATCGGCTTTCAAATATAAAGAATTATCGGTTATCGGCTTTCAAATATAAAGAATTTTCGGTTATCGGTATCGGCCAAAATTTGTATATCGGTGCATGCTAATTAGAGCCAGACCGATATTATCGGCCGATATTAGGCATTTTCCATAATATCGGTATCGGCAGTTATAATGGCCGATAAATGAATATTTAAAAAATAAAATAAAAATGGACGAAACATGCTTTAATCATGTCTCCTTGGCCTGTTATATTGAAAATGTATGTTTTACAATTTGCAGTATGATGTTATCTATTGCTAAACTATTGCTCATCATAGACTAGCTAACCACAAAGCTAGCTAACGCCACTATCATCAGTGGAAGACAGCTAACGTTAACATTAATGAGCTTGGAAACCACAATTAACTTTTTCTGCCTAAATAAAGTAATGATTACTGTATTAATAACTAGCATATCTCTAGTTACAGTCCCTGCATTGTAAAATGTAAGTTATACTTGTGAGGAGTGAACATTTAGACATAGAGAAAAAGTATCAAACGTATCTTGTGCAGAAAAGTTAGCTTTTCTTTTACACGTGTGTGAAATCCAACAATATTTAATAAATAAAAAAAATATCGGCCGATATATCGGAATATCGGATTTTAAAACCCAAAAATATTTGTATCGGTATCGGCCTTCAAAATCCTTTATCAGTCGGGCTCTAATGCTAATATACTGTATGTTTGGTAGAAGGATATTATTCAATGCACATCTACAACAACATGCATGTAAACATTTTCATTTTGTTCTTCTTGTTTGTGCTCACGCATACTTATGATAGTTTGATTATAAACTATATTTGAGACTATAGAATATATTAGAGGTGATTGTATAATTGTAGGTACATTTGCTCTCATTATTTTTGTATTATATTGTTATGGCCTGTAGTATATTTTGATCCATTTATAACAAATAATACAAAAATAATGACAGCAAATGTACCTGCACTTATACAATCAATTTAATGTTGTAGATTTAAGAAAATTACTATTTAGGGCTTTTGTAATAAAAAAAAGAATGAAATATTGACAAAAGTAAAGTAATAAAAATTTTAATTACAGAATTACATGATGGAGAAAAATAACATTATGGCTACTTATACTGTTATAATGTCTCTTACTGATCAATAAAACCGAAATTTAACAAAAATAGACAGGTTTGTATCATTTTATTTTATTAAGCCTATATTTTATTAGTTTCATTTTATATAGCCTTTTCATATTTTATTTGCTGTATAGTGTTTGTTCATTTTATTGACTAAACTATTTATTATATTGTTCAGAACTATTTTAAATAAACTATTTTATTCAGAATGCTAGCGTGTTAAGGGCAACAACTCAACCTGTAAGAAATCGAAAGGACAGAAGTACTCGTTCTTTCAACTTTCAACCTATAACCCATGTTGGACTTGCAAAACCTACATTCAAATCTGAGATTTCTCAATGACAATCGGGTGAAAGAGACAAATTTAGCCGTTTCGCCCCATAGACCCCCATTCATTTTGCACTCAGACTATCGCCCCCAGTGGAACTCTGGTGGAACTACAACCAAGGCTTTCCGTAGACGGGCTTTGCGCATGTCAACACAACGTCATATTATGCGACTACGTTCAACCCTGGTTCTACCTTACAAACAAATGGTTCAACGGAATAAAGTACAGAGTTAGTTACAAACTAGCTAGTAGTTACTAAGCCTCTAGTGTGGACGCAACCCTACCCTGTAAGCTACCAAAGTTATGGTAATAATGGAGCACAATGACTGTTGCCGTTTTTGTGGGAAAAAAATGAGAATTGCGGGCGTGCTTGTACATTCATCAAGCATCTTCGAGAAACGACACACGTCGAGTATTGCCGAGAGACTGCGGCATATTGGAGTGGCGGTAATTAAAACACCGGCAAAGTCGAACAGGATTTGTCAGCGGTGTCTCACCCTTTTATCGAGACTGGAACGTGACTTGCCGGTGTATTGGAGATGGGTGGAGGATGAGAAGAACGAGGAAACCTCCGCTGTAGAAACCATGACAGGTCGTTCAGATAAACGAAAAGTAAATGTAACGTCAGAGTAGTCAGTTGTAGCGTAGGCTACAGCCAACATCATTCAGTTCAGATTACTTGTTGAATATCAACTTTATCGCAAAAACACACTTACCATTTGTACGTGAGATGAGCCTCATCCACCACAATTCCCAAAACGTTGTCTTGGAAAACCTTATAGTGGCCAACATATCTCGCCATGGTATTATTAAAGGGATACTCCACCCAAAAATGAGAATTCTGTCATTTACTCGCCCTCAAGTTGTTGCAACCCTGTATGAGTTTCTTTCTTCGAGCACAAAGGAAGATATTTTGAAGAACGATTGGAACATTGGCACCATTGACTTCCGTTCCGATCGTTCTTCAAAATATGTAATAGTATCCCTTTAAAAAACTCCGAACACATCTTCCTTTTTAAAAATGACTCAAGTGCCGTTCATGTTTCAAAGAAAAGCTTAACTTAAATCATCCAGCTGTTCGCCAGCAGCCGAAGCCATTCTGTGTTTTCAAGTAGCAGTGAACCGTCGCATCTCTGTCGTCATTAAAGGAGTAGTTCACTTTAAAAAAACAACCTTTTGCTGATAATTTACTCACCCCCATGTCATCCAAGATGTCCATGTTGTGGAAAAGAAATGAAGGTTTTTGATGAAAACATTCCAGGATTTTTCTCCATATAATGGACTTCAATGGGGTCCAAACGGTTCAAGGCCAAAAGACACTTTCAGTGCAAACTGCAAACTGTTCAAAGGGCTTTAAACGATTCCAGACGATGAATAAGGGTCTTATCAAGCAAAACGATCGCTCATTTAATAAAAAAACAACAAAGTTTAAGTTTTATAAGCACAAATGCTCGCCTTGCTCTGTTCTGTGACGCGCGTTCGTGACTCTCCAGTTCGAACTCGTTCATCAAAATGAAAGTCAATTCGTTCGTTTCGTTCGTTGAATGAACCAAATGAATCGAAAAAAGTTTAGTTCATTTTGAGGACCGAGTTCGAACAGGAGAGTCACGAACGCGCGTCACAGAACAGAGCAAGGCGAGCATTTGAGCTTATAAAACTTAAACTTAGTTTTTTTTTATTAAATGAGCGATCGTTTCTCTTGATAAGACCCTTATTCATAGTCTAGTGTCGTTTAAAGCCCTTTGAACAGTTTGCACTGAAACTGTCTTTTGGACCTTGAACCGTTTGGTTCCCATTGAAGTTCATTATATGGAGAAAATCCTGGAATGTTTTCATCGAAAACCTTAATTTCTTTTCGACTGAAGAAAGAAAGACATGGACATCTTGGATGACATGGGGGCGAGTTAATTATCAGCAAAAGTTTTTTAAAAGTAAACTACTCCTTTAAGTTAAGCCCACCCGCCGACTCTATACGCGATGTGATTGGCCTGACTAGAGTTTGGTTTTTCCAGCTCGAAAGTCAACGGAGAGTTGCTAGACTACACTAGGGGAGTCTAGATTTCTAAGCTATCGGTTATCTGCTTTCACGAATTATCGGTATCGGCCAAAATTTTGATATCGGTGCATGCCTAGTAAATACATGTTTGGTGGAAGGGATATTATTCAGAAATATGTGCATATGAACGTATTAATCCGTTCTTCATCTGTTTGCTTATAAATGTGTGCAGCTCGCCTCAAACGTGACTCACAGCGGCCGTCCGATGGTTCGGGACACGGGTTCTGTCTCTCTGGCGGTTCGGGAGCGTGTGAGGCGATCAAAAGGCCTCGTGTGGTTCTGAGCGCTCATGAGAAGGACTCGCTGCGAGCGGCGTATGAGCTGGAGCCGTACCCGTCTCAACACACCATCGAGAGGCTGGCGTCACAGCTAGCGCTTCAAACTAGCACTGTCAGTAACTGGTTCTACAACTACAGGTAGGTGACCAGTGTTGTGTGCAACTCATTACAAGTAACTCGAGTAACGTAATCAGATTACTTTTCAAGTAACTAGTAAAGTAATGCATTACTTTTTCAATTTACAACAAAATATCTAAGTTACTTTTTCAAATAAGTTACACATTACTTTTTCACATTTATTGACTGACAGTTCCATGTTGAAAGAAATAAAGTGAGGTGTGTGTTGTATGTGTGTGTGTGTTAGGGATGGGCAACGATTAATCGCGATTAATCGCATCCAAAATAAAAGTTTGTGTTTACATAATATATTTGTGTGTAATGTGTATAATTAATTTGTATATATAAATTCCCACACATGCATGTATATATTTAAGAAAAATGTGTTATTAATATATCAAATATTTATATATAATATTAATTGTGAATAAATATTATATAAAATATATACATGCACATATTTCTTAAATATATACATGCATGTGTGGGTATTTATATATACAAATTAATTATACACACTACACAAACATATATTATGTAAACACAAACTTTTATTTTGGATGCGATTAATCGTTGCCCATCCCTAGTGTGTGTGTAAACATGATGGTTATTGTAGTTCTAGACTAAAAATGAATAAAAACAAGTAATGCAATCTCCGAATTTTGGTGAGAAAAAGTAACGGACATGTAATGTAACGCATTACTTTTCATTAAAAGTAACTTTCCCCAACACTGGTAACGGCTTCAGCTCTGGAAATTAAATAGTTCAATCTTGTTCCCAAATGGAGGCTCAAGGAAAACATATATGATTTAAGCGGCTTGATGTGGAATTGAGAAACTCTTGTTATTAGCGACACCGGTGGCCGTTATGTGAACTGCATTTTTTCGTTCTTCGATAAGGAGTAAGAATAAAAGTAGGAAATATGTTTAGCAGCGATTTACTGGTAATGGATATCCCGACGCCATATAAAGATGTGGATTTAGATTTATCGGCCGATATATCGGTTATCGGCTTTCAAATATAAAGAGTTATCGGTATCGGCCAAAATGTTCATCCTTAATAAAAGGTGATTAATGAACGAAAATCCTTACATGTAGCCTTTTTAAACCTGCATGACTACTACTAAATGTTATGCACTATCCTGTTCTTGTTCCCTGTTAACAGGTCCAGAATTAGGCGAGATGATTTAACCGAACCAGTACAAACCAGAACAGTTCAAAGTCCAGCCAGTTCAAGTCCAGTTTCAAGCGGTTTATTCTCGATCAAACAAGAAGCCTGTGATCCTGAGATGGAGGACACACACCAACACACGTGTGTTTCTGTGGCCGTACAGGCCGTCACTAAAGCTGAAGATCTGGACGAGCTTGTGTAATGAACGAATAAACAAACGAATTATTGACTTATCTTTTTTTTTTATTACATTCATACAGAAAAAGTGAATCCTAATTGAGCAAATGTCTGTTTTTTTTTTTATTATGGCTGAATTGTTTGTTTGATAAATTCTCATGTCAGTTCACTTTGACGGTTTGAGGACTAAAGAATGTGAAAGCGAATAAAAGTCCCTTTTGGTGACTGAAATAATTGGATTCTTATTTTTACTTTTCATTTGTATTTGTTGTGATGCTGATAAAAGCCTTTAAATAAATAAATGTGTTGAGATTTACAAATAAATTAAAATCAGCACAAAAAAAGAAAAGTTTTCAGTGAGGAGTCCGAAACACGGAATAAAACTCACTTATGAATTTCTGTAATTTGCATTTGATAAATAATACATAAATGTATTATTTTTAAATAACTGAATAAATCTTTATTAATAATTATTTCAATTTAATCCTAACTGCTATATTATTGTATATTTATATTTTGCAATTATTTAAATACATTTACTAAATTAAGACATATGTATCATTTATTAGTAGTTGCTATAAATATTAACAAATACATTTAAATAAACAAATAAAATGTAAATTAACACGCATGACGTTGTGATTGCGTCACGACGATGTAGCGTCACGTGTCCTGCAGCTCAGCTGAGAGGAACGTCATGGCGGTGTAGAGCGGATTTCACTCAATGTTTACATTCTGTTTATCGTCTCGTTTCTGGTTTTTCTCCGGTTTAACCGCAACAATGCACGTCTTCTGCGACTAACTTGGAAAGCAGGTGAGTTTTGGCCGATTACAGGGGCTTTATTGACCGGTTTCGGTGCCGGGATGACGGTTCCGCCCTCCATAAAAACAACAACAAACATAAACGACAACAACTACAGCACACTCTCTCATCGACATTTATATGTTTACCACTGAGTAACATGCACACAGGAGCTGTTTCAGTTGCACTGTCAGTTTAATGATTGTCAAACTAGCTAAACCTAGCCATCTATCTAGTCTGTATAGTTGGTAAACTACAGTTTTAGGCATCTCACTGCTGTCTAGATAGGCTTGATCTGTACTAGAATCAACAGCTGGCATGGATACTGCTGTAAAAAACACATAATAAATACGTGTAGGGATGTGCTTTTATCTGATCTACCTTTGCAAATTGATTATTTGATTTGGCATGTGACATTAGACACTCCTGCAATAGTGTCAGTCTCACTAAACCACTTCTGCAGGGTTGAAAAGAAGAACGATAACATATCTGTCATAATGGCTTACATATATTCCCAGTATAACAGCAGAACAAGCCTTTTTGTTTGCATAACCTTTCTTGGATTTGTGTTCATTTCCATCAGTGAGTTTTAACTTGCGCTGCCCTTCAAAATCTCGTCATGCAAAACCGGTTTCCTTTAAATCCACCCTCCTATTTATTATTGGACTATGAATTTTGATCAGGTTATATAAGGTGACGTATGACTCCTGCAAGCCTGACACTCATTAATAAGCCGTATTATGTTCCATTTGAGAATAATGGAGGATGTTTTGAAGCTTCCCCATTACTGTGGCTGAGTTTAGATCGCGGTCTGTGCACTTTATTCTGCTTCCTTTTCCTTTGTTTTGGTTTCACAAACAGTCTGTGAGAGAGTATGCTAAAGAAACGGGAGTTTGCGACACCATACATCATTGTGTAAATATGTTGCACTATATCAGAGTGCAATTTGCATTTTCCAATTTTGTATTAATATGTGTTATAATCTCTTGCAGCCTTTCTTTCTTTCTTTGAGCGTCTGACCCACACGCAGAGAGAGATCCAGATCAGGTCTGTAGACCTTTACGGTGACGTCACGTGTCAGAAATGCATTGCGTGGAATGTGTGCATGTTAGTGCATGTGTCCTATAGAGGATAATTTGCAGAAGAGTTACAGAATTTACTCTCCTGCACATCATCGAAGATGTTCACGTCTTTCTTTCTTCAGTCGGAAAGAAATGAAGGTTTTTAAGGAACACACTCCAGGGTTTCTCCATATAATGGACTTCAATGGGAACCAAACGGTTCGAGGTCCAAAAGACAGTTTCAGTGCAAACTGTTCAAAGGGCTTT
Organism: Pimephales promelas; assembly: GCF_016745375.1. The sequence continues at coordinate 1,989,911 of NW_024121976.1, read as the reverse complement.
AAACGACTCCAGACGATGAATAAGGGTCTTATCAAGCAAAACGATCGCTCATTTAATAAATAAATAACAAAGTTTTATAAGCTCAAATGGTCGCCTTGCTCTGTTCTGTGACTCTCCTGTGCATCAAAATGAACAAATCTTTTTGAGTAATTTGGTTAATTCAATGAACAAAATGAATGTGATTCAGAAAAAAGATTTGTTCATTTTGGTGAACCAGTTTGAACAGGAGAGTCACATTATATGGAGAAAAATCCTGGAATGTTTTCTTTAAAAACCTTAATTTGTTTTCGACTGAAGAAAGAAACACATGGACATCTTGGATGACGAGCGGGAGAGTAAACTATCGTTTTAATTCTGAAGTCGACTTGTTTTCTCCAATTCAAATTTCAACTTGTTTTTCTGATGCATGAATACACAATGAAACTAGAATGAACACGGTGTCCTGTGCTGACGCTGATGTGATCTCGGAAATGGAGAACTTGTAAGATAAGAAATATTGCGGTTATTAAAGCCTCCTCAGGTGTGGTAAAGATCGCTGAGACCTTACATGACTCCATTTATCACCCGAGGCCAGTAAATAAATCATAAATCTCAGAGATAGATGATTAATTGAGAATTATATTTTTTTGTTCAGTGATTTCACAATTTGCTCAATGCTCCTGTTTTGCCTGACGTTCTGTCAAAATGTTAATTCCAAAACAAATATTGAGCTAATTTGAATGAGTAATTTGATTGAACGAGTGACTAACTCACATTTGAACAAAACTCTTGAATTATAGTTCTTCTATAATAATATGAATTATTGCATGACAGAAATAATAGAACCGTACGGTTGACGTCATCGTGACATTATTTTCATGACAATTAAATTGGCATTACTTTAATCTAAAAACATTTTGAGTACTATAATGCAAATGATAGTATAATTAAAATCATAAAGCTTTTATATATCACGGTAGTATTTGTTTTAATGTGTGTGTTTATGTGGATTTAAATAAAACCTAATTGACAGTACTGTTTGTTTTACAGTACGGGTGAATTTACCTCGGAAATGAGCCTTCATTTTATTTATGTACAATATAATTTCTTGTTGTTTTTTAAGGTTAATATATTAAGTGTGTCTACAGGGTAAATCCATGCGATCTATAGGTTCAGTCTCATCTAATGCTGTATTGATCCATCAGCATGATCCAGCATCGCCTCATTGATTATGAAATGTTTAATATGGAGCAAAAGTTCATTTATTTCAGTAATTCAACTTAAAAGCTGAAACTAATATATTATATAGACTCATTACATGCAAAGTGAGATATTTCAAGCCTTTATTTGTTATAATGTTGATGATTATGGATTACCGATATGAAAACCCCAAATTCAAAATTAGAATATTGTGAAAAGGTTTTCATATCTGTAATCCATAATCATCACAATTATGACAAATAAAGGCTTGAAATATCTCACTTTGCATGTAATGAGTCTATATAATTTGATAGTTTCAGCTTTTAAGTTGAATTACTGAAATAAATGAACTTTTGCTCCATATTCTCATCGTTCCAGTTTCACCCGTCTTATTGATGTCTGAAAGGAGACATATTTGAGTAACATGCAGATGATCTTTATAACTAACTGCCCCGTCTCTCAGGTGGTCTGTGGCCTGCGGATCCGCTTTACCCAGCAGCCCCGGGGCCATGGTGAGACCTCTAACCCTCATTAAATCTGTCAGATCACTGATGTCTGATGGCTCTGTTCACATTGGATGCTTGTGTTGTGAAGGGTGAAGAGCGGCAGCTGAGTCCGGAGGCCCGTCAGAGCCCCGAGCCGGAGGACCCACAGGTATCAGCACTTCCTCCTTTAGCTTTAATTATTCATTTGAGTTATTCTCTGAGACGATCATGTGCACAAAACGAGGACGGAATCGCAGAATCCATTACGGCTGTGCAACAAATAATCGCATCCTAAATAAAAGTTTGTGTTTACATGTGTGTGTGTTTGCTTTGAACTCGCCAGAGATCGCCCAAAAAAAGGATATTTACAATTTGTTCATCACTGACCATTTAAAAACATACTTTACTTTATCATCAGCTTTACTTCCTGCTCACTATATTTTACTTCCTGTTCAACTACTTTACTTCCTGCTCATTACTTTACTGCCTGCTCACTATTTCATTAGTCATCATAGTCTCAAATGAAAAATACTGTGTATAAATATTTTGTATATATAAATACACGCACATGCATGTATATATTTAAGAAAAATGTGTTATTTATACATAAAATATTAATATATAAATGATATATAAATATATATATACATGCAATATTTCTCAAAAGTATACATGCATGTGTGTATATATATATATATATATATATATATATATATATATACACACACAAAATAATTATACACAGTACACACACACACATATATTATGTAAACAAACTTATTTTGGATTTTGCACACAGTTTATGAATATTAATGTGCAAAAAGGCTGCTATTGAAATATTTACGTTCAGTTTGACATTATAACAGAAATATATAACTGGTGTACAGTAGAATGTACGTCTAATAATATATTAATAATACACAATTTATACAAGTTTTTTTTAAATATCACAATATCCAAATTCGTTTTAATTTAAACATTAAAGCTCTATTGTGCAGAAGCACTTTGTTTGGCAAAAAAAAAAAAAAAAAATTACATTTCATATGATTACATTTTTAAAGACTCATTAATCTTGTTGTTAATAAGTTTTATGCATTCATTTGATAACCACCTTTTTTGATAGTAATTTACAAGCATATACATATGCACAATCATGTATGTACAATCATATATATATACTGTATATACACACTAAATAAAAATTTGGGATCAGTAAGATTTTTAATGTTTTTAAAAATGTCTTTTTAATGTCTTTTCTGCTCACAAAAACTGCATTTATTTAATTATTAATAGAAAAGAAACAGCAATATTATGAAATATATTATTACAATTTAAAATAACATTTTTTATGTGAATATATAGTAAAGTGTAATTTATTCCTGTAATCAAAGCTAAATTTATCAGCATCATTACTTCAGTCTTCAGTGTCACATGATCCTTCAGAATCACTCTAATATTATGATTTGCTATGATTTATGATTATTATTATCGCTGAAAACATTTTGTTTTCAGGATTCTTTGATGAATAGAAAGTTTAAAAGAACAGCATTTATCTGAAATAGAAAGCTTTCGTAATATATATACACACTGTATATTAGGGCCCTAGTGATGGTGTGTGTAATGGCAGGTTGTGTTCCCGCTGCTGCACGGCGAGTGTGTGAAACATGTCGGGGGGGCAGAGGAGTCTATCATTGCCTTAACCAGCTACCGCCTTCACATCAAGCTCCAGGAGAACGGCATCAGTGTAAGTGTTTCTCTCACACACAACGACACCTGAACATCTGTGCCGGGATCTCGGACGATAGATACGTGCCTGAGCGACAATATCTCCATCAAAGGATTTCAAAAACAAGCAATTTGTCTCTCTATGGCAGATGCAACATCAATCACAGCTCACAGCCAATCAGAAGAGTATGTGGGCGGAGTCTATCTCGGCGCTGATTTCCTT
>NW_024121976.1:1879144-1985799 GCF_016745375.1 Pimephales promelas | reverse complement strand
AAACTGTCCTGTTACAACAGCTAACATTATAAAAAGCCATCTCTCTTTCTACAGTCTCTCTTCAAATCTTCCTCGCTCTCTCTCCTCCCCTATCATGAGTGGACACGCCCCTACTGCTGATTTACTCGCTCTCTCCTCCCCTATCATGAGTGGACACGCCCCCTAGTGCTGATTTGCTCACTCTCTCCTCCCCTATCATGAGTGGACACGCCCCCTACTGCTGATTTACTCGCTCTCTTCCTCCCCTATCAATGAGTGGACACGTCCCCTAGTGCTGATTTGCTCACTCTCTCCTCCCTATCATGAGTGGACACGCCCCCTACTGCTGATTTGCTCACTCTCTCCTCCCTATCATGAGTGGACACGCCCTACTGCTGATTGGCTCACTCTCTCCTCCCTATCATGAGTGGCACCCCCCTACTGCTGATTTACTCGCTCTCTCCTCCCCTATCATGAGTGGACACGCCCCTAGTGCTGATTTGCTCGCTCTCTCCTCCCTATCATGAGTGGACACGCCCCTAGTGCTGATTTGCTCACTCTCTCCTCCCCTATCATGAGTGGACACGCCCCCTACTGCTGATTTGCTCACTCTCTCCTCCCCTATCATGAGTGGACACGCCCCTACTGCTGATTGGCTCACTCTCTCCTCCCTATCATGAGTGGACACGCCCCCTACTGCTGATTTGCTCACTCTCTCCTCACCCATCATGAGTGGACACGCCCCCTACTGCTGATTTGCTCACTCTCTCCTCCCCTATCATGAGTGGACACGCCCCCTACTGCTGATTTACTCGCTCTCTCCCCCCTATCATGAGTGGACACGCCCCTAGTGCTGATTTGCTCGCTCTCTCCTCCCTATCATGAGTGGACACGCCCCTAGTGCTGATTTGCTCACTCTCTCCTCCCCTATCATGAGTGGACACGCCCCCTACTGCTGATTGCTCACTCTCTCCTCCCCTATCATGAGTGGACACGCCCCTACTGCTGATTGGCTCACTCTCTCCTCCCCTATCATGAGTGGACACGCCCCTACTGCTGATTTGCTCACTCTCTCCTCACCCATCATGAGTGGACACGCCCCTACTGCTGATTTGCTCACTCTCTCCTCACCCATCATGAGTGGACACGCCCCCTACTGCTGATTTGCTCACTCTCTCCTCCCCATCATGAGTGGACACGCCCCCTACTGCTGATTTGCTCACTCTCTCCTCCCCTATCATGAGTGGACACGCCCCCTACTGCTGATTTGCTCACTCTCTCCTCCCCTATCATGAGTGGACACGCCCCCTACTGCTGATTTGCTCACTCTCTCCTCCCCATCATGAGTGGACACGCCCCCTACTGCTGATTTGCTCACTCTCTCCTCCCCATCATGAGTGGACACGCCCCCTACTGCTGATCTGAGACCAGCAACTGTCTGTTTACTGATATTCTTCTAAATATCAGAAAATCTGCTGAATACATTTGAAAACGGTAAAACCCAACCGTTCAACTCTGGGGGAGTGGTAAAATGAGCCTATTTCCAAAAAAAGTGGAGTATCCCTTTAACAAACATTTAAGTATTATTCAATATACATACTCAGTGACTGATACAATGCGTCATGGAGTACACTCGTTTAGATCGCACTCATGCGTTATACTCAAGGCCAAAAGCCACAATTGTGATGTTTTTGTTGTCGTTCTGTAAACACACCAGGTCCCACTGCAGCTGATTGAAAGTGTGGAGTGTCGGGATCTGACGCAGCTGCACCTCACCTGCAAAGACTGCAAGGTCATCAGGTACGCTTGTGTCGCAGCGCTGCTCTGACCAACAAATGCCCTCGCTGTGCTTCATATTGTGAGGTAGACGGTAACGCTTTTGTTTGGAATAATGTGCACTGAAGAATCGAGCAAAATAATGTGTGTTCGGAAAGTAAAAGCACGTCCCAAAACTAGACTGAGACGCCCAGGCATTTAGTGGACTAAACCTTGACTGAATAAAAACAAGGCATGGTTAATTGTGCTTAATTTGTGACAACTTAGAAGTGCATTGTGTAATATTTAAGTTTAATCATTTAGCAGACGCTTTTATACAAAGTACAATACAAATAATTGGACAACAATATGCAAGTGCTATGACCCTTCCCAGTTTAATCGAATATATTTTTTAAATAAATATAGAATAGAAGAGGTAGTGTTATATTAATGGATCAGGTGTCGGGGGAAAAAATTTAGGAGGATCTGTTGACAAAAAAATGCAATATAATAGCCATAACTATGTGTTCATTGGTATATAATGAAGCGTTATGTGTTTATGAGCTTAGAATGAGCGCTTCTCTACACACACCGCGGGTCCGCTTACATCCACATGGCCCTGATGGACAAACGTGTTTCGTCACTGTGTTGTTCTTCATAATAAAAAGCTGCTAAAGCAAGCGAATAAAACACTGACACAATGCTGAACAAGCCACAGTAATATTTATAGTAATAATAAGTAAACCTAATTTCCTAATTTATCTTTGTAAAGAAACCTCATTGTTTAACTGCTACTCTCAGACGACGACATCACTTCCAATTGAGTGCAATTCTCAAACTCACCACTAGATGCTGCTAAAAAGGACACACTGCACCTTTAAATGTAGCCTGTTGTGTTCAGGTGTGCGTTCCAGTCGACGGAGCAGTGTCAGGATTGGCTGAGGAGGATTAGCGCAGTCGTGCGGCCGCCGGCCCGGTTACAGGAGCTCTTCGCCTTCGCCTTGCTCTCGTGCAGCGCCAGTGTGTCTGCTGAGGACAGAGAGGTGCATGATGGGATCTGCCGTGCAGGTACACACACATTAATACAGGTTCTTACTGACTAACCGCAGACTAATTGACATAAGTTTAAGCTAAAGCGCTAAAACTACTATGGAATGCCAAAGCTGCCGAAATAATAAATGAATAAACGCATAAATAAATATAAAAATAAATGTAAAAAAAAACACCAACAAAAGTAAATAAAAACACAAAGAAATGTTAAATAAATAAATTAATAAATGTCCCCACCCCCCTCATTACCATATGGATAAATAAATGTAGAAATAAATAAATTTGGAAAAAATACAATACATAAGGTAATAAAAGTATAAATGCAGTTTTTATTTATTTATATTTATTTATTATTTTGGCAATTTTTGCTGTCCATAAATTACAAACTGGATATAATTAGAAACCAAAACTAAAACTGAGAGCAATCAATCAACTACTAACTTGCGTTACTAATTGAAAAAGTAACTCAGATATTTAGTTGTAAATTTTAAGTTTAGTTACTAGTTACTTGAAAAAGTAATCTGATTACATTACTTGAAATGAGTTACACACACAACACTGGAAATGTAAAACCCGAGTTGTTAATCACAGATGTGTGTGTGTTAGCAGGAGGACGTCAGCGAAGGTTTAAGCGCGAGCTGGAGAGGATGGGCTTCGACACACACAGTGCCTGGAGAATCTCCAACATCAACACACACTACAGGTGAAACACACTCCTGAAACACACCAACCGCTCGCGCGCACAAGCTGCTTCATCACTAGACGTGTGTGTGTGTGTGTTCTCTCAGGGTTTGTGCCAGTTACCCAGAGCAGATCATCGTTCCCGCTGCGGTGTCGGACCAGGAGCTGGAGAGCGTGGCGGCGTTTAGATCCTGGAAGAGGATCCCGGCAGTCGTTTACAGGTGTTTCTGAGCTCGACTGTTCTGGGATCAGTACAGGTTAAGCTGTGTTGACAGAAGGGTTGGGGATCGTTTCAATTTTAACGATTTCGATTCTGCTTATCGATTCCAATATGGTAAAATAAAAACTTGGATTTCATTACATTTTCATTCACACTGTGATACCAGCTCACAGTGATTGGTGTCGGGTGCCCGCTATGAAAACAGTAACTTTCTCAAATGTTTACAGATTAAGCGGGAACTGTAATCAAATGTAAAATAACACTGCACTTTATAAATAAAATATACATTACAAATATAGTTACAAAAGTTATTCAGTGAATTTTCTGTATTGTGATTAGTGTTATTATAGAGACGGCAGGAACATTAGCGCCGCCACTTTAAGAGTCGCGCTTCAATCGTTTAAAGACATATTGGGATGCTCACGAAGGACTCGATGAGAAGAATCGAAACTTTATTTTTATAACAAGTATTCGATTCCTGTCCTCAAGTATTTGATTCCAGAACTGGAATCGATTTTCAATTCCCAACCCTAGTTGACTATGAAAATAAATAACTGCATCACTCATTTCATGACCTTATGAAGTCATTGAATACATTCAGGTAATGCTAGAAAAGGAAGTTGCATTACCATCCAGTCACACTGAGTTAGCAGAAGTTTAGATGATGTAGACTCAAGATGATGTAGAATTAAAGGGGTCATGAATTGAGAAATCAAATTTTCCTTGATAATTTTGGCACTTTGTACTATAAAAATGTCCTTTAAGTTTCAGAACTTAGTTAGTTTCCTCGTTTTATTGAAACCAAGCTCTGAAAACGACTCATTTTGGATTTTGTCGCATGATTACGTCATAGTGCGAAGAAAGCCCGCCTCCCCAGAAGACGGTCGACGCCCACTTCTACATCATCACCTCGTTAGCCCCGCCCACTGATTCACGCGTCATGTTGCAATGAATACAAAAGCGGCGCAAACACAGGATTATTACAGCAACTAAACCAGGATTACAACTTTATTGAAGCGTGGATGAACTTTATTTTGAAAAAAGTTCCCGTTAAAGCGCTTCATTTTAATAAAAGACATCATCTGTTTTCTCATCAGTAAAGCTGAACGACAGCGTGACAAACATATTCATTCATAATTCTGTTCAAATCACTGTAAATGATCATTTGTCAACTATAACTGTAAAGTACTTTAAAATGACGTGTATTGTGCTATACAAATAAATGTGAATTGAACTAAAGTTGTTTTTCGCTGTGTAATCTGCCACAATGTGTTTAAGTACTCACCTTTACCTAACCTTTGACCCAGACACCAGAGTTCGGGCGCTGTGATTGGTCGATGTGGGCAGCCAGAGGTCAGCTGGTGGGGTTGGAGAAATGCCGACGATGAGCGTTTGGTTCAAGCCATCGCTAAAGCCTGTGTCACGGATCCGGCCTTGAGCGCGGCTCATGCTAACGGCTCATGCGTTCGCCATCACGCCAAGGCTTCGCTCGGTCACTCCGGTGAGTGAGCGGCCGAGAACTTGAATTTAATAAGTCCTGGAAAACCCTGGAAATCAGCCATATTTAAGAAAAGTATTGATAAAACAATATTTTCCTCACAAAAATATAGTCTGACATAGATAGAGGCATTTCTCATGTCTCTGAGAGTGATGTTGCTCATTAATATCCAAGTATATGATATGATAGGTCCATCATATATTCATGGAAATAAATGAGTTTGAATAAGTAAAGCGATATCTTTGTCATATTATCCTTTCAATGATTAAAGTTTCCAGTCATTGCATGTGCTGCACTTCACTGTTTTATTAGTGTATTTTATTCATCTATTTAACTTTTTTAGAATTTAATAGATAGTAAAGATATTGTTTGTTGTAAGTGAGAGATGATCTCAGTCCGTCAAAACCAAGAAAGTAGTGCTTGAAAATTATTTGTTTTCAACGCAGCTGCTCATTTACTTTCTGTTTTCACATCAGGTTCTCACACGGCCAATGGGAGCGTAGAGACGGAGCCCAATGCCACGCCCCCTCAGAAGCTGTTAATAATGGACGCCCGGTCGTACGCGGCGGCGGTAGCCAATCGGGCGAAGGGAGGCGGGTGTGAGTGTCCAGGTAAAGCAGAACACATGTTCTCCCTGATAGCGCTGGGAAGTGAAAATCAATACTTGTTATAAAATTCAAATTTCGATTCGATTGCGAGCATTTCAATAGTGCGAGACGACTCTGTTTTCAGTGCTGAGGGTGTGTGTAACATTAAATTGGACCTGCTCCGCTCTTAAAGGTGCAGTGTGTAGATTTCAGCGGCATCTAGTGGTTCGGTTGCGAGTTGCACTAATGGCTCCGCCCACTGCTCACCCCTCCCTTTCGAAGAAGCTACGCTGGCTCTTTTATCAGCTGTGGCGAACGTAAGCACATTTATCCCCACATAACACAGCGAAGGAGAAGAACTAAGTTACATGAAACAGTCCAACTACATATTTTACACTGACATGGGAAAAGTCACAACTCGCGGACGGTGTCTATGGCGCTTCTCTTTCAAGGTAGTGGCGAACGTGTGTTCGCGTTCGGCTACGGTAGAAACGTGACGGCACAATATGTCGACCTTCATAGAAGGGGATTCCCGCGGTTATGGAGATATAAATGTCTCATTCTAAGGTAATAGATACATAACGGTTCATTGAGTAAGGTCTTTATACACCACTTAACACATGGTTATGGATGTTATATTGCATTTCTGTCAATAAATTATTATACATTGCAGCTTTAAAGTGACAGTGCTAATAATCCTGCCGTCTCTATAATAACTCGAATTAGAGCCAGACCGATATATCGGTAGACCGATATTAGGCATTTTACAAACTATCGGTATCGGCAGTTATAATGGCTGATAAATGAATATTTCAAAAATAAAATAAAAATGGATGAAACACGCTTCAACCATGTCATGTTGGAGTTGTATAATTTTGTCCACCAGAGGGCACTCTACACCATCCCTGGCAACGCTAGTTTATAACGCGCAACACATTCTAGCTAACCACAAAGCTAGCTAATGCCACTATCATCAGTGGAATTTAATGAGCTTTGTTAATTAATTAATGAGCTTTGGCTCTGTTGCGACAATAAAAGAAACAAGTTTCTTTTTAAAATGCATGATCATATTATTTTTAATTAAAACTCATACATAACTACAAATAACTAATGTTAGGGAAATCTGTTAATGTTTTGTTGTGCGTTCCTGAAAAAAATAAAATAAAAAAATATCGGATTTTAAAACCAACAAATATTTGTATGGGTATCGGCCTTCAGAATCCTTTATCGGTCGGGCTCTAACTCTAATCACACTACAAGACTACAAATTCTACAAAAGACTACAAAACACTACAAATTCACTTGATCTTCACTGAATAACTATATTTGTAATGTATGTGCAGTGTTATTTTACATCTGATTACAGTTTCTGCACTTGAAATCTTAAAACACTGTTTATTTCACTGGTATCTTTGTTCAGTTGTGTCTATTTGAGTGATTGCTGATTATTTATGTGTTGAGTGTTTATTGTCTTTAATAATGCTGGAAAGTTATATTAGTTCAGCTAGTTGTTTTTAAACCACAGGCAAACGCTTCTTGTGTAAGTGCTCTTCAGCTGTTGATTTGTGTTCATGATATTCAGATACTATTACATGTTTTGCATTAATGATATCTTAACCTTATTGGAATCGAAAAGCAGAATCGTTAAAATTCAACCCTAATTCCTGATCTCTCGCTCATACATCTTCCCCTGTGTGTGTGTGTAGAGTACTATCCCAGCTGTGAGGTGATATTCATGGGTATGGCCAACATCCACTCCATCCGGAGGAGCTTCCAGTGTTTGCGGACTCTCTGCGCTCAAGTCCCGGATCCGGTGAAGTGAGTGTTCACGATGAGCACCTTTGGAGACAGAGACAGTGTTGCTTTTATTTAGTAATGCACCGATTTCAAAAGTCTGGTCAAATTAGAAACCTTATGCTATGGTTAAAAAATAAACCTTTGATATATATCTCATGCATGGCTGTGACGGCTGGGGCAGGACGCCTCAGATAAATATACATATTAGAGCCTGACCGATAAAGGATTTTGAAGGCTGATACCGATACAAATATTTTTGGGTTTTAAAATCCGATATATCGGCCGATATTTTATTTATTTAAACTGGAGATGATTAGTCACAAATTTTGTCCTGCTTATTCGAGTTCAGAGAACTGATGGGGATGTTCTTTTAATTGTTATTCAAGCAATGTATGTCTCGTGACCAACTCAACGAGTGTTGCCAACAGGAACGGTGTAGAGCGCCCTCTGGTGGACAAACTATACAACTCCAACACTCATGACGTAGTTCAAGCGTGATTCGTCCGTTTTTATTTTATTTTTGAAATATTCATTTATCGGCCATTATAACTGCCGATACCGATAGTTTGGAAAATGCCTAATATCGGTCTACCGATATATCGGTCTGGCTCTAATACATATATAAATAAATAAGCATATCTGTATGTGTGTTGTGCGTGTGCTAGCTGGCTGTCGGCGCTGGAGGGCACTAAATGGCTCCAGCATCTGTCTCTGCTGCTGAAAGCGTGTCTCCTGGTGGTGAGCGCTGTGGACCGGGACCACAGGCCGGTTCTGGTGCACTGCTCCGACGGCTGGGACCGGACGCCTCAGATCGTGGCTCTGTCCAAACTCCTGCTCGACCCCTTCTACAGGACCATCGAGGTCTCGTGCCCTCGGCACTCTATTTATTTTAGAAGAACTCCAGTCCAAAAATACTTAAAGGTGCAATACCTAAGATTTTTGCATTAAAATATCCCAAAATCACAAGGCCAGTGTTATATATTTAGTAAAGATGATAACTCACAATATTCCAAATGTTTCAAACAATGTTTAAATCGCGAGAAAATTGAGATTTTAACCAAGGAAACGGCACGTGTCAGCAGGGGTGAGCTGGGAGTCGCGAGTCAATCGCGTCATATCCGCTTACCTCGGTTTCCGCTCTTACTACGTGTAGTCCTGGACAAATGCGGTAGTTGTAGTTGTGCGTTAGCGCCTATCAAACGGCAGCTTGTTTCGCGCATTTGTTATGGAATGGAGCACATATATTCTTTTCATTTATTCTCGGAATGTGAACTGTTGGCTGTAAAGGGGGTCGCACACCGGACGAGAAGCGCCGCGTCACGTTTAGGACAACTCCAGTAACGTTATCGAACACCGGACGCGCACTTTCTCATCAGTGTATGGCCAGCAATATTGTTATGTTTAATGACAGAAAATGAAGATAATGTCTGTTCTATGTTATTGTACTGTACAATTAAATACAATCGTTGCTGAGTCTGCATTCTGAAAACTTTACCTCAGAGCATCCGTTCACAGAATGAATTGAGAATCTCACGTGAAAAATCTAATAATAATCAGTAATTGTCATTCAAGCAGCTGATTTCTGTAAATGACTGCAAAACTAAATGCATAGATATTGCAGCATAGGGCAAAGTCAGGATCCATTAGCAACGGTTTGAGGCAAAAATAATTACAATTTTATATAAAACTATGTAAATGGCGCTCTGTGGCGCAGCAGGGTTTTGAACACGGTCCTGAAACGTTGCTGGGCGCCGCGGACAGACGCCGAATGGCGCCGCCGGTATGTGTACACTTATAGATAATAATGTGTTCGAATAATTATGTGGTGCAACGCGGCGCTGCAGCTTCTCGTCCGGTGTGCGACCCCCTTAACGTTAATTTTGTGAAACTGTAGCTGTGGTTGAATACTTACACGACATGAAAAGATGTGTCAAATGTACATTGCAGACATCCCAAGTCTCCCGGATCTCCCGCATATTGATAGCGTTTCCCTGATGCCCGCAAATTAGTTCAAATCTCCCGGGATATAATGTTAGAGCGAGACATACTGCGCGCATAACATACAGCGCGCTGCGCGTGCACTGTACAGAGGGAGAGACTTTGCGTTTGTGCCTCGCGAACGCGAAAGTTAGCCTTCCCTCCCACCCCCACAATCTTGTTATCGAAATATACCTCCCGGAAATGAATTCTTGCAGGTTGGGATAACTGACATTAAATTGATTTTTTATTTTTATAAAGTTACCAAGGAGGGCCAACCACGTCAACTCCTTGCGAGAGACCTGCCCCTTCAAACCCTCTCCACCATAGCTTCGTCCAGTGACTCGTACAGTAACATCTGTGATAACTAATTTACTTTTAAACCTGACTTTTCTTGCACGGTTATTTCAGTTTAATGAAATACAAGCATGTCATTAAACGCAACGTTTATAGAAATCGAACTTTACCTCATCCATGACAACTAATTTTCGATTCCCGTCTGACTGATTTATCCACGGTGGAGTTGAAAACAACAGTTCCCATCATTCCGCGTTCCTCCACGGCGTCATCAAGCAAAGCCGTTGTTGTTGTTTTGAATGTAGCGCCCTCTAGCGGCATCTAGATCTTAGGTATTGCACCTTTAAATCAAGATGCATTTAGTCAAATAGTGAAATGCCATTAGATATTATGTCTTGTTTTCTGGGGAAATAAATCAAAATGGAGTTTTTGCTTAAAACAAGCAAAATTATCCGACAATAAGCCTGAGGTCAGAAAAATAATGTTAATTCCAACAGAAACAATCATTTTGCTTGTTTTAAGCAAAAACTCACTTAATTTTGATTTATTTCCCCAGAAAACAAGACATAATATCTTATGGCATTTCACTAATTTACTAAATGCATCTTGAATTAAGTATTTTTACATATTTGGAGTTGGACTGGAAACGAGTGTTGGCAGGAGCATTGTACAGGTTTAGTGCACATTCATGCGTAACCAGCCGTTATATATATCAGCTCTCTCAGCTTTTATGGACACAATAAAGTGAGGAATAGTTTTTTTAGGGTTTCATTTTTCAAAACAGTGAGTTTGACTGGTTAATATCGCTGTAAATCTCAATACTTATGTAATCATAGGGTTGTAGCCTGAGGTAAAAAAAATAATGTTAATTCCAACAGAAACAATCATTTTGCTCGTTTTAAGCAAAAACTCACTTAATTTTGATTTATTTCCCCAGAAAACAAGACATAATATCTTATGGCATTTCACTATTTCACTAAATGCATCTTGAATTAAGTATTTTTACATATTTGGACTGGAAACAGGCATTGTACAGGTTTAGTGCACATTCATGCGTAACCAGCCGTTATATATATCAGCTCTCTCAGCTTTTATGGACACAATAAAGTGAGAAATAGTTTTTTTAGGGTTTCATTTTTCAAAATAGTGAGTTTGACTGGGTAATATCGCTGTAAATCTCAATACTTATGTAATCATAGGGTTGTAGCCTATTTAGAGATGCACCGATCTAACATTTTGGCCGATACTGATAATTATTTTTATTTGGATAACCGATATATCGGCCGATAAATCTAAATCCAAGGTTTCATATAATGTTTCCAGAGTCTGATTACAAAAAAGTCTCTCCATTAAAATCCCCGTCCCAAACACACAGTTCTGATGTTCTCATGATAATGTTATGTAGCCGATATGACAGGCTTGCGCTGCACATGTTGCACTGAACTGTATCATATTTCAAGCAATTCATAATCATCATGTTGAACAGTGCACATCTGAAGGAAATAATACATTATTGATCGGCTCTAATATATCAGACACATTGTATTATCGGGCCGATAACGATAATATAAAAATGAACCGATACCGATATGGTGGCCGATATATCGTGCATCTCTAGTGCGCCAAGTAAAATACATTTAATCATTTGCTAAATGCACTTACACTTATATGGAGAGTTTGAACCGCATTAAGAGTGGATGTTGAGGAGGCGAGTGTGTTTTGGTGTGCGCAGGGTTTCCAGGTGCTGGTCGAGAGCGAGTGGTTGGATTTCGGGCATAAGTTTGCCGAGCGCTGTGGTCACGCCGAGAACGCGTCCGATGTGAACGAGCGCTGTCCTGTGTTCCTGCAGTGGCTCGACTGCGTTCATCAGCTCCAGAGACAGTTCCCATGCTCCTTTGAGTTCAACGAGGCCTTTCTGGTACTCACTCTCATTGCTTTATTACACACTGCAAAAAATTATTTTCTTACTCAGTTTTGTGTCAGTCCAAATATTTAAAAATTCTTAAATCAAGATGTATTTTTGTCTTGTTTTAGTCCAAATACCTAAAAATTCTTAAATCAAGATTAATTTTTGTCGTGTTTTAGTCCAAATACCTAAAAATTCTTAAATCAAGATTAATTTTTGTCGTGTTTTAGTCCAAATACCTAAAAAATCTTAAATCAAGATTAATTTTTAGATATTTGGACTGGAAACAAGACAAAAATGCTAAGTAAGAATATGATTTTGTTCAGTGTGCATCACATGAGGGCTGTGTTTGTGCCTTTAGGTGAAGTTGGCGCAGCACACGTACTCGTGTCTGTTCGGGACGTTCCTGTGCAACAGTGTGAAGGAGCGAGAGGATCAGTGTGTTCAGGAGAAGACGTGCTCGGTGTGGACTCTCCTGAGGCCGGAGAACTCTTCGTTCCTCAACATCCTCTACTCACCGCACTCAGAGACCGTACGTCTGCTGGACTCTCAGATACGCCTCATCACAGTTCACTGCACACTTTAGCTATTTTAATTCAAATAAAAGTATATATATATATAAATGAAATAAATAAAATGAAATAAAATATAAAATAATAAAGTAAATTATATAGAGTATAAAAAAAAATAATAATAAAATAAATACAAAATACAAAAAAAGAGATCAAGATAAGTCGATTAATGAGAAATGAACATTTCTCTTTTTCATTTGGTTTAAATATATTTATAAATATTTGTCAAAATACAGATATTGACAAATACAAGAAGTTTTGTAAAATGATAAACCTTGCAATTCAAACTTTTTTGGTTAAAATTTCTAAAACTGAAATAAAAATGAATACATTTTATATAGAATATTTATATAAACAGCTAATAAAAATGACAAAAGATCAAAATTAATAACACTAAAATAAAACCAAATTCAAAACATTAATAAACTATAATATAGCAGTGATATTAAAATATCAAGCTTATTTCAACACTGATAATAATAATCATTAATGTTTCTTGAGCATCAGATTCTCATATTAGAGTGATTTCTGAAGGATCATGTGACACTGAAGACTGGAGTAATGATAAATTCAGCTTTGATCACAGGAATAAATTACACTTTACTGTATATTCACATAGAAAACAGATGATTTACATTATTTATTTATTTTTACTTTATTTATTATTATTATTATTATTATAATATTTCACTGTTTTTACTTTATTTTTAATCAAATAAACGCAGCCTCACTAGAAATCTATCCGTCAGGTTCTGTACCCAGTGTGTCACGTGAGGAACCTGATGCTGTGGAGCGCCGTCTACCTGCCTAACTCCGCCCCCTCCACGCCTTCTGACGAGTCATGTGTGCCTAACTCCGCCCCCTCAGCCTCATCTGTGAGCAGGTAAAGGACACGTGACTTATGCGTTTCCTTGTCTGAACACAGTTTCAGTAGCGATGCACGATATATCGGCTACCATATCGGTACATTTTTAATGTTAGCGTTATCGGCTTGATAAGAAAATGTGTCTGATATATTAGAGCTTATATATAATGTATTATTTCCTTCAGATGCGCACTGTTCAACATGATGATTATGAATTGCTTGAAATATGATTGGACTCACTTCAAAAAAGGAAAATACAGTTCAGTGCAACATGTGCAGCACAAGTCTGTCATATCGGCTACATAACATTATCATAAGAAAAACATCATAACTGTGTGTTTGAGACATTGATGTTAGTGATGAGACTTTTGTTTTTGTAATCAGGCTCTCAAAAATTTGGATTTAGATTTATTGTCCAATATATCAGTTTTCGGCTTTCAAATATAAAGAATTATCGATTATCGGCTTTCAAATATAAAAAATTATCAGTTATCGGCTTTCTAGTATAAAGAATTATCGGTTATCAGCCTTTAAGTATAAAGAATTATCGGTTATTGGCTTTCAAATATAAATAATTATCGGTTATCAGCCTTTAAGTGTAAAGAATTATCGGTTATCAGCCTTTAAGTGTAAAGAATTATCAGTTATAAGCCTTTAAGTATAAAGAATTATCAGTTATCAGCCTTTAAGTATAAGTATAAAGAATTATCGGTTATCAGCCTTTAAGTGTAAAGAATTATCGGTTATTGGCTTTCGAATATAAAGAATTATCGGTTATTGGCTTTCAAATATAAAGAATTATCGGTTATCGGCCTTTAAGTATAAAGAATTATCGGTTATCGGCTTTCAAATATAAAGAATTATCGGTTATCGGCTTTCTAGTACAAAGAATTATCCTGTTATCAGCCTTTAAGTATAAAGAATTATCGGTTATTGGCTTTCAAACATAAATAATTATTGGTTATCAGCCTTTAAGTGTAAAGAATTATCAGTTATCAGCCTTTAAGTATAAAGAATTATCAGTTATTGGCTTTCAAATATAAATAATTATCGGTTATCGGCTTTCTAGTATAAAGAATTATCGGTTATTGGCTTTCAAATATAAATAATTATTTGTTATCGGCCTTTAAGTGTAAAGAATTATCAGTTATCAGCCTTTAAGTATAAAGAATTATCGGTTATTGGCTTTCAAATATAAATAATTATCGGTTATCGGCCTTTAAGTGTAAAGAATTATCAGTTATCAGCCTTTAAGTATAAAGAATTATCGGTTATTGGCTTTCAAATATAAATAATTATCGGTTATCGGCCTTTAAGTGTAAAGAATTATCAGTTATCAGCCTTTAAGTATAAAGAATTATCGGTTATTGGCTTTCAAATATAAATAATTATCGGTTATCGGCTTTCTAGTACAAAGAATTATCGGTTGTCAGCCTTTAAGTATAAAGAATTATCAGTTATCAGCCTTTAAGTATAAAGAATTATCGGTTATCGGCTTTCCAGTATAAAGAATTATCGGTTATCAGCCTTTAAGTATAAAGAATTATCGGTTATCAGCCTTTAAGTGTAAGGAATTATCAGTATCGGGCAAAATTGATATCGGTGGATCCCTAATTTTCATTCTTTAACCACTTTTCACTCATTTCTCCACTTAAGTGTTCCTGTAGCTCAAACTGTAGAGCATTAAGCTGGTGTGTTTTCTCTTCAGGTTACCAAAGACTCGGTCGTACGACGATCTGCACACATCGTGTGAGGGTTCGACCCCGCCCCGCCGCAGCAGCGACCCCAGCAGGACTGAGAAGTGGCAGGACCGCCTGAGCGCGATGAGGAGCGCGACCAAAGAACCGGACAAGAGTCTCCCCGATCCGAGACTCGGCTTACACACCAGCGACTCTGACGGATTAAAGGGGGTGGAGCTTTCTGTGACTGACAGCCAAATGGAACAAGAAGTGAGAGAGGAGGATAACCAGAAGGTGGAAGTGGTAAATCACACGCCTGCCTTCGATATTCCAGATCATTTGGAGAGTGAGGACCAAACGTTTGGATCACCAGAAGATATTAAAGATCACGCTGTGGAACGTTCCACTGAAGAACACCCTCGTAAATCCCAGCATCCTCTTCCCTCTCACGAAAACAGCGAGTTGCTATCAAACGGGTTAGATCTAAATAAACACGCCCCCTTTACAATTACCCATGATCCTTCAGAATCTAGCAGCCAATCTTCCATGGATAGTTCTTCCAGTCCGAACCACACCGTCAACGGCGTCTGCTTACCTTCCCAGCATCCCGTTCATCCGCTTTCGGCCAATCAGGACGGGTTGAGTGTTCACAGCGACGCCGTACAGGTGCGTCTGCGAGAGATGGAGGCGGGGCATCAGCTGCAGGTGGAGACGCTAAAGAAACAGGTGCATGAGCTCTGGAGCCGTCTGCACGTCAACGGGAAGCTGGTGAGGAACACACACACACACACTACTCTATGCAATTCCTGTTATATTGAAACGCTTTAGTGATGGTAAATCTACGGTGGCCTAAGCAAAATTTCAAAAGGAAATGAAACGAAAAATTATCAAAATCAAGCCACAACATGATGAAATCAAGCAACAACACAACAAAATCAAGCAACAACACACTGAAATCAAGCCACAACGCAATGAAATCAAGCAACAACGCAATGAATTCAAGCAACAACACAACAAAATCAAGCAACAACACACTGAAATCAAGCTACAACGCAATGAAATCAAGCAACAACGCAATGAAATCAAGCCACAAGACAACAAAATCAAGCAACAATGCAATGAAATCAAGCCACAAGACAACAAAATCAAGCAACAACGCAATGAAATCAAGCCACAAGACAACAAAATCAAGCAACAACGCAATGAAATCAAGCCACAAGACAACAAAATCCAGCAACAATGCAATGAAATCAAGCCACAAGACAACAAAATCAAGCAACAACGCAATGAAATCAAGCCACAAGACAACAAAATCCAGAAACAACGCAATGAAATCAAGCCACAAGACAACAAAATCAAGCAACAAGTTAACGCAATGAAATCAAGCCACAAGACAACAAAATCCAGCAACAACACAATGAAATCAAGCCACAAGACAACAAAATCAAGCAACAAGTTAACGCAATGAAATCAAGCCACAAGACA
Organism: Pimephales promelas; assembly: GCF_016745375.1. The sequence continues at coordinate 1,969,451 of NW_024121976.1, read as the reverse complement.
ACAAAATCAAGCAACACAATACAATGAAATCAAGCAACAACACAATGAAATCAAGCCACAAGACAACAAAATCAAGCAACAACGCAATGAAATCAAGCCACAACGCAATGAAATCAAGCCACAACGCAATGAAATCAAGCCACAAGACAACAAAATCCAGCAACAACACAATGAAATCAAGCCACAAGACAACAAAATCAAGCAACAAGTTAACGCAATGAAATCAAGCCACAAGACAACAAAATCAAGCAACACAATACAATGAAATCAAGCAACAACACAATGAAATCAAGCCACAAGACAACAAAATCAAGCAACAACGCAATGAAATCAAGCCACAACGCAATGAAATCAAGCCACAACGCAATGAAATCAAGCCACAAGACAACAAAATCAAGCAACAAGTTAACGCAATGAAATCAAGCCACAAGACAACAAAATCAAGCAACACAATACAATGAAATCAAGCAACAACACAATGAAATCAAGCCACAAGACAACAAAATCAAGCAACAACGCAATGAAATCAAGCCACAACGCAATGAAATCAAGCCACAACGCAATGAAATCAAGCAACAACGCAATGAAATCAAGCCACAAGACAACAAAATCAAGCAACAACACAATGAAATCAAGCCACAAGACAACAAAATCAAGCAACAACGCAATGAAATCAAGCCACAACGCAATGAAATCAAGCCACAACGCAATGAAATCAAGCCACAACACAATGAAATCAAGCCACAACACAACAAAATCAAGCAACAACACAATGAAATCAAGCCACAAGACAACAAAATCAAGCAACAAGTTAACGCAATGAAATCAAGCCACAAGACAACAAAATCAAGCAACAACGCAATGAAATCAAGCCACAAGACAACAAAATCAAGCCACAACGCAATGAAATCAAGCCACAAGACAACAAAATCAAGCAACAACGCAATGAAATCAAGCCACAAGACAACAAAATCAAGCCACAACGCAATGAAATCAAGCCACAAGACAACAAAATCAAGCCACAAGACAACAAAATCAAGCCACAACGCAATGAAATCAAGCCACAACGCAATGATATCAAGCCACAACACAACAAAAACACTGTAGTTATCGTTATCGTCGGTCATTAAAGTTATAATAGTTATCATTATAGTTTACATTGTGGTTATCACAGTTAACATTATAGTTATAATCGTCCGGGACCGGTAGTCATGATTATAGCGATTAAAGTTATGGTTATTGCCCGTGGTGTAATCAGGCCGTTAATCTCATTAACTTCAGCAGCTGTAACACTTCTTCTCCTCTGACCACAGACGTCTCGTCCGGACGCGGAGAATAACCTGGAGGTGCAGCGCTGCGGCGCCACGGATCTCCTGTCCGAGGCCAGCTGGGAACAGATCGGACAACGGGAAGCAGAGGTGAGCCCATCAGGAAGAGAACGGACGTCACGCTGCAAAACATGCCGTCTCGTTTCCACTCCAAATGTCTCAACATTCTTAAAGGGATACGCCACTTTTTTTTTTGGAAATAGGCTCGTTTTACCACTCCCCCAGAGTTACACAGTTGAGTTTTACCGTTTTCGAATCCATTCAGCCGATTTTCTGATATTTAGAAGAATATCAGTGACCTGGTCCCATTGACTTCCATAGTATATTTTTTTCCTACTTATAGTAGGTGCCCTCTACTGTACTCTACTCTACTCTACTGTACTCTACTCTTCTGTACATGCGTAGATTTGCATTTCCAAAAGTATAGCCAAAGTAACAGAACACATTTCTTAAAGAGTAACTAAGTAAATCAATTAGTTTAATTCAATATTGTAATGCATTACTAAGTAACTGGTGTGTTGTGTGTTGACTGGTTCTGTGTGTGTCCAGGTGACGCAGTGGTACTCTGATCACCCGGCGTCCCGTTGCTATGGTTGCGAGAGGACGTTCTGGCTGGCGAGGAAGCATCACTGCAGGTGAGACCCGGATACACTCGGGAATTACAGGAACATTCCCCCTACATCAATGCGCAGCGGAAAAACACACACAAACACACTCACACACACACACACACTGCAGAACATGCTTTTCTTACTCACTGTGTTTGTCTCGTTTCCAGCAAATATCTAAAAATGTTTAAATCAAGAAGCATTTACTAGATTAGTTAAATGCCGTATTATATTAAGTCTTGTTTTTTACAGGGAAAAAAACCCCAAAACAAGCAAAAACATCTGCTAACGGTGTAAGACAAAGAATCTGCTTTCCGTTTAAATTTATATTATTTTTCTCACCTCATTGGCAGATCATTTTGCTTGTTTTACGCAGTCTCTTAATTTGGATTTTTCCCCCGAGAAAAGAAGACATAATATTGTTTGCAGTGTTGTAGTACTGGAGACTCGGACTCGTCTCGGACTCGGTCTCGAGACCATATTTTAATGGTCTTGGTCTTGTCATGGACTCGTGTCCATTTGGACTCGGAATTGATACTTTTTTTTTTAGGACTCGGACTTATTCCCGAGTCCACTCGAGTTCAATTAAAAATATTTTTCATGATTATTAATGTATGTTAATAAAATATTTCTTTAAATTGATTGACACGCCCAGTGATTGGTGATTTTCTAGTGCGCAACTGCGCATGACAAATTGTAATAAAATTACTTTTAACACCACCTACTATGTGGCCTTTTTACCCTAAACTGATCATATTTGTTAAACTCTAAGTAAATTCAGTAAAAAAAAAAAAAAAGTAAATAAAAAGTAAGTTCTCTAAGTAAATAAAAGTAAATTAGGTAATCAACCCTCACTGGTCTCGGTCTCGACTCGGACTCGACCGTCTCTGGTCTTGGTGTCGACTCGGACTCGAGTGAGGTGGTCTCGACTACAACACTGATTGTTTGTGTGTGTGTGTGTAATAAGCAGAGTGTACATGTGTTGTGGACCCGCCTATAGGCACACATTTCTAACGCTCTCTTTAAATAAACAAATGAAATACTGCGCCATTGACTGTAGCCCAGGTCTCAGTTGGTCAATGGATCGATCTATTTCAGTTCCTCAAAATAGCAACAGTCCATCAATGCTCCTCGTTCTCAGGCCAGCAGCCCATGAGGGACAGAAGGCGCAAATGCATTTGCTATTTAAACAAAGTGGCACACAACAGCTAGCAAAACACATTTGCGTCGTGCTCGGTGTATGATGGGGACCATAACGTTTTCAGCGGTGTGTTGAGTTTGAGTGTCGCCTGACCCGTGTCTCTCTCTCTCTCTCTCTCGTTCTGCTGCAGCGGCCGAGAGCCGGTTGATGAGGCCTGGTGAGACTTTTCTTCTCTTTCTTTGTCTATCCCTTCTCACACACACATGCGTCACTCATTTACAACGTCTGAAAACAACCATGCTTGATCTCACACTAGAGATTTACCTGCAACTATACTCACCAGTGACCAAAAGTCACATCTATTCTGTAATAATTGACCAGTATGAAAATTACTTCACTACCAGTCAAAAGTGTTGGATGTGTAAGATTTTTAATGTTTTTTGTTTTTTTAAAAAAGTCTATTCTGCTCACCAAGGCTGCATTTATTTTTTTGTATTTTTAATCAAACAAATGCAGCCTCTGTGAGCTGAAGAGACTTCTTTTAAAAACATTAAAAATCTTACACATCCAAAACTTTTGACTGGTAGTGTGTGTGAAGCTTAAGTACTTTATGAACATTGGAAGTGTTAATTCCTCTCTCTCTCTCTCTTCGCTGCAGGAACTGTGGGAATGTGTTCTGCACGAGCTGCTGTGACCAGAAGGTGGCGCTAGCAAGTCAACAGCGCCGGGAGCCGAACCACATGTGTCAAGCGTGTTACGGGCACCTCCGGCCCTCATCCGTTCCTCCTGCGCTCCCTCCGGCAGACCTGGAGCTGGAGAATCCCATCACTGCCAGCTCCAACTGAGCCGGATCCCAGCCACATCTCAGCCGGATCACACGGAGAATCCCATCACTGCCAGCTCCACCTGAGCCGGATCCCAGCCACATCTCAGCCGGATCACACGGAGAATCCCATCACTGCCAGCTCCACCTGAGCCGGATCCCAGCCGCATCTCAGCCGGATCACACGGAGAATCCCATCACTGCCAGCTCCACCTGAGCCGGATCCCAGCCACATCTCAGCCGGATCACACGGAGAATCCCATCACTGCCAGCTCCACCTGAGCCGGATCCCAGCCACATCTCAGCCGGATCACACGGAGAATCCCATCACTGCCAGCTCCACCTGAGCCGGATCCCAGCCACATCTCAGCCGGATCACACGGAGAATCCCATCACTGCCAGCTCCACCTGAGCCGGATCCCAGCCGCATCTCAGCCGGATCACACGGAGAATCCCATCACTGCCAGCTCCAACTGAGCCGGATCCCAGCCTCATCTCAGCCGGATCACACGGAGAATCCCATCACTGCCAGCTCCACCTGAGCCGGATCCCAGCCGCATCTCAGCCGGATCACACAGAGAATCCCATCACTGCCAGCTCCACCTGAGCCGGATCCCAGCCGCATCTCAGCCGGATCACACGGAGAATCCCATCACTGCCAGCTCAAACTGAGCCGGATCCCAGCCGCATCTCAGCCGGATCACACGGAGAATCCCATCACTGCCAGCTCAACCTGAGCCGGATCCCAGCCGCATCTCAGCCGGATCACACGGAGAATCCCATCACTGCCAGCTCCAACTGAGCCGGATCCCAGCCGCATCTCAGCCGGATCACACGGAGAATCCCATCACTGCCAGCTCCAACTGAGCCGGATCCCAGCCGCATCTCAGCCGGATCACACGGAGAATCCCATCACTGCCAGCTCCAACTGAGCCGGATCTCAGCCGCATCTCAGCCGGATCACACGGAGAATCCCATCACTGCCAGCTCCACCTGAGCCGGATCTCAGCCGCATCTCAGCCGGATCACACGGAGAATCCCATCACTGCCAGCTCCAACTGAGCCGGATCCAGCCGCATCTCAGCCGGATCACACGGAGAATCTCATCACTGCCAGCTCCAACTGAGCCGGATCTCAGCCGCATCTCAGCCGGATCACACGGAGAATCCCATCACTGCCAGCTCCAACTGAGCCGGATCTCAGCCGCATCTCAGCCGGATCACACGGAGAATCCCATCACTGCCAGCTCCAACTGAGCCGGATCTCCAGCCGCATCTCAGCCGGATCACACGGAGAATCCCATCACTGCCAGCTCCAACTGAGCCGGATCTCAGCCGCATCTCAGCCGGATCACACGGAGAATCCCATCACTGCCAGCTCCAACTGAGCCGGATCCCAGCCGCATCTCAGCCGGATCACACGGAGAATCCCATCACTGCCAGCTCAACCTGAGCCGGATCCCAGCCACATCTCAGCCGCATCTCAGCCGGATCACAAGGAGAATCCCATCACTGCCAGCTCCAACTGAGCCGGATCCCAGCCACATCTCAGCCGGATCACACGGAGAATCCCATCACTGCCAGCTCCAACTGAGCCGGATCTCAGCCGCATCTCAGCCGGATCACACGGAGAATCCCATCACTGCCAGCTCCAACTGAGCCGGATCCCAGCCGCATCTCAGCCGGATCACACGGAGAATCCCATCACTGCCAGCTCCAACTGAGCCGGATCCCAGCCGGGTCACACGGAGAACTGGCTCAAAGGATCAGGATCGAGAGCTCATCATTTACTCACTCTCATGTGCTTCTGTGTGACCAAAGTGCACATCTAAAGAATGATTCACCAAAATATTAGTAAGAAAGAAGTTGATCAAGGAGATGGAAAGACGAAGCGCCGAACATTAGTCCCGAACAGATGAGTAACTCTGAAAATCTGAAAAACGATCCGCACACGAATATTGGCCAAAAAGCTCACAGGGTTTTATTGTCCAGAGGCCACAAATAAAGTGAAAAAGTGTGCAAAACATCTCCGGGTTCAACGTACTGCGGTAATTTACACACTTATTACCGTAATCCATGTAACACTCTGGAATCTGATTTTTCCCATACAAAAATATTTACATTTACAAAATTTTGAATAGAGGATTGTTGTGATATGCATGTATAATCATGTAAACCATTTATGTAAATATTTTTATATGGGATAAAATCAGATTCCAGTGTATTACATGGATTACGGTAATGAGTGTGTAAATTACCGTTTTGCACACCTTGCACTTTTTCACTTTATTTGTGGCCTCTAAACAATAAAATCCGGTGAGCTTTTTGACCAATATTCGTGTGCGAATCTTTTTTCTGATTTTTAAGAAAGTAGTTGAGAAATTTCTCAGACATTTGTAAGAATATGAAATTCTTGGATATTTTCTTAAGAACATCCTCATTTTTAAAAAAAAAGAAAATTACAGACTTTGGTGTTTATCTGACTCTCCAAAGACTTCAACACAAAGAGAAACACCTCAAAGGCGCACTAACGTTTAAAACACTTTTTTATTTTGATAATTGCATAAAAAAAAAACTTTTTCATAATAAGCTGGCAGTGATATCTGTCGCAACTGGCTTGAGGACAGTTCAGGGACCGGATTCACGAAAATCTTCTTAACTCTTTGCCGCCAGCGCTTTTTAACTCTTTCGTCAATTTATTCAGTAATGTGTTTCCATGTTTCGTCATTGATCGCTATCATCAGTGTGGACAGGAACAGTGAATCACTGCAAAGCTATTGCTATCTTTTTACTTCTAAACGAAGAGCATAAAAGAACTTCGTTGTGAGTTTATCGGCGATTCTCTTGCGCGTCGTGGGCAGTTCACTTAACGGCCACCGGTGTCACTGATCACACGGGTTCCTGATCCTACATGCAGCTCCTTTAATATAAATAAACGTTTAATCAAAATAAAAATCACAATAGAGTGCGATTATCAAATCAAATGCTGGATTTTAATTAAGTTGTTACCGAACTACTAATTTATTCAGTCACGTCATGCATAATCATGACCAATCTGTGTTTACATTATAAACAATGGTGTCACTTCAGAGAACCTGTCGCGAGGAATATTAATATGTATCATATATATAGTCACTAGTGTTATATTGTAATGCTTGGTATTACAAGTCGAAGGCTATCTGAACTTTAGTTAGCCTATTAAATTCTTAAATTTTGAAAAGATAACATTCCTCTTTATGTTTTGTGAATCCACCCCGATCTCGTTTGGATTATTTTTACGATCATTCTTTAAAAAATAAATATATACTTCATAAATATGATAGACGAATAGAACTTGTATGCAAATGAGATCTGAAGGTCCAATCCGGCTCACCGTCCTTTAGTTCATGCGGCCGAGGAAACGATGACAGAACTTTAATATCCCTGATTCGCTCTAACTTTGCCGAGGAGTTTTGCACACTTGAATCTGTGTTCATGAACTTTGTTTGTATATTATGTCACATGTTGTACAGCCAATGCAATGAAAGCTTGACTGACTGAATGGAGTTTCACGAATTTGAGCAATACGCACCACAGGATCGGGACGGTTATGGAAAAGATCCTTGTGCGACGACCATCTCAAACCACGTGTCTGCTGTCGCTATGCCCTAATGAAATCCCCCACAATGCAATGCTGCTGTCTTTCCTCTCTGTTGGACAGGGTTTGTACGAGCACTGTCGCTTATGGAGTCGTTTGTGTGAATGAAATTAAAGCACAACACACTGCCAACCTGAACCTCGTGTCCGTCTGACTCGCTGATACGACAGGCGTGTTTTTACTCAGAAATGGTTGATTTAGGTTCAGTTAATGAACATGTAGTCCTGGTTGATAATGTGCAATCTGAATTCTATAGAGAATTTTACTCCTGGTTTACTACTAACCCCAAAGCTTGACATTAAATAATAACACACAAATTATTATTATTATTATTTTTTACATTTATTTACCTTTAGATGAAAAAAAAAGGGGGAAATGTGCTTTTGTGGCTTATATAATGAGAAAATGAAAGACAAAACAGCTCAATTTTATAATTTTACTCCAAGGCCCAAACCGGAACAAAAATATTGAGAAATGTATATTTATGTGGAGAAAAAGTCATGTAAATGTTATGTAAATCAATGAGATCTTTATAACAGTAAAGCAGATACTTGCATAAAATGCATATAAACATTTGCTAGTAGTCTTAGTAAGATTATATTTAAATTAGTTTTATAAACAAAGCTCTGTAAACTTTATACGTTTTAAAACTACAACGATGGTTAAGAAATTACCTAATAAACCTTCCTCAAAAGCCTGATGATCATTTTTGTTACTCGTGATTTTTATAATACATGAGTTAAGTCATTATTTTATATTGAATAGGCTTAACTTTAAACGTAAAGCAAACTTAAAACAATCTTTACATAAACTAATTAAAATAAATGCCTGTAATTTTCCTTAAAATGCCCGTTTTTCCTGTTTTAAGCGTTTGAAGTCGATGGAGTTCACTGGTATAACTCAACTTCATGATATAGGCCTATAGATACAAATAAAATGTCTCATAAATATTGATATTTATCTGTTTTATGCATCAGATTCAAAACTTTAGTGCCTTCACTCATTAATGAGAAGATATTGATTACATAAATATGTTTTTAGGAGGAAAATCCGGTTGACTCTTTACTTTCTCAATAAACGTAATGTTACCTGGTCTGATTCAACCCAATCCAAGCAAAGCTCATCTTCATAATATTTCATAAATTTGAAATAACTCGATGTCTTCAATCCCTCTTATTTTTTCAGTCAAATCCTGACGGTGAAAATCAAGTCCAATCCTACATTTCTCGACCAAAAATCCAGTTTGACCTGAAACATGATCATGAGAGTAACAGGACTCAAGAAAGACCCAGAGGCTCAGATAAAGATATAACTTTTTTGTTTATTAGTGGCTATAGATAATGCTATTGGACCATAATCATAAAAAATGATAAAACAAGTAAAGTTAACGCTACATCTCTGGTCAGCGGTCGGTTAACATCGGCATCGATTAGCGCATAATGAGAAATGAGAAGCGGGAAAAAACAAACCCGTTACAACGTCTCCATGCGACAGAGCGAGACGTCACCGCACGAATGAGCCGAGCGCGCGCGCGAAACACATCATCACGGTGAGCGGGAAATGGCGTCGGTGGCACTTCATCTGAGGAGAAATTCCAGAGTGATTCCTTTAGGATTCATACATTCTAATCCTGAGTTCATCATGGCTCATGGGAAGCGGACGACACACACCACGACGAGAGTTGCTCCGAACACGACACCGAACAGCGAGCCGGTACGTGACAAGACGAAAACACGCCAGCTTGATTCAAGCAAAAATGTTCAGATTGAGACAAAATCCATCCGTTACAAACCGGTTCCTCGCGCTTCGATTTTAACAAAAATAGACCCGCCTCGCGATTCGCTTCGATATCGTCTTATATAAAAAATCATCACGTGGGTGTATTTACAAGGGGTTAAACGTGACATTCTGAAAGTTTACAAAGATTCCGTTCTTCCGTCGGGACGGACGCTACGCAGTCGCCGGGGATTGTGGATAGTGCGGGAGAAACTTATTTCTGCCACGGAATAGAAAAACAAAAGTAAGACATTTTAATCTACAAACTGACAATGGCTTTTCCTTAGAGGCTAGTTTATACACTTCATTTGCAAATCAGAGCTTGTTATTGCGATTTTGCATCTAATTCTGGCATAATTCACAATTACATTTTATTTCGGCTTCCACCATAATTTTTTTTTAATGCACAAATCTGACTGTTTTTCCTCAAGTTTGCTTGTTATCGTGAGTTTACATCTCATAATTAAGTTTTTTTTTCAGCTTTCGGCATGGATTTTTTTTAAATGGCATTTATAACTTTATTTCACAAATCTGTCTTTTAATTTCCACGAGGTTGTCTCACTGAATTATAAAAACAAACAAAACTAAATTGTCAATAATGAGTTATCTCTCAGTATGTATTAAAAAGAAATATAAAAGGTAATTGCGACATTTTATTTCAAAATTTAGATTATTTCCCCCCTCAGAGTCGCAAGCTTGTATCTCGCAATTTGAACTTAGTTTTTTTTTATTCTTTTCACCATGGAATAATTTTTTAAAAGGTAATTGCTACTTTTAATCTCGCAATTCTGAGAAAAAGTTTATTTTAAAAATCAAAACTTTCAAACTTTTTTTTAATTCTACAAAAAAGTCAGAATTGAGAGACGTAAACTGGCAATAATAATAACTTTTTAATCTCACAATTTAGTTTTTTTTGTGTGAAATAAATGTTACTATTATGTTACTAAAATTATACTGTTTAAATATTTTTTTCCATGGTGGAAACAGAAAAAATCTAAATTGTGAATTATGCCAGAATTATGAGATGTAAACTCGCAATAACAAACTCATAACTTTCTAAATGACAGATATAAACTAGCAACTGAGGAAAAAGTCAGAATCGTACGATTAAAACGTCTTGTGTTGTTATTTTTTCTATTCTGGGGCAGAAACAAGCTTCCATCGGACATAAAAAGAGAAGGACAGGAAAATCAAGACAAACAATGTGTGTGTTAGTGTGGTTTAGAAAGGTTCGCACTAGTAAACGCTGGCCAGATCTCTGTGTTGTGTTTCTAAGGCCATGTGGAGCGGGACGTTGTGCTGGGAGTTTCGGGATCTGATGATGTCACTCACACCGACGACTGATCCCAGACCTGCTGGACACACAAACACAGGGTTTATCATTAGGATAATTGTAGAAACATCCACCTTCAGCTTGTGTCTTTTTGATCTGGTGTGCAGTGTGTGTGTGAGTGTGTGTTCAGTCGTCCTGACCTTGTTGACGGTGTTGATGGGTGTTCGAGCGGATCCGGTGTGCAGTCTCTGTCTCGGCTCCTCAAACGCGTGCCCGGGCGATCTCTCCCTGCGCAGCTCCATCACGCGTCCCGGAGAACAGTCGAGTCGAGGGTCCATGATCCTCCCCGGGGACTTCTCCCGGTCCAGGGCCCGCGCCGGAGACTTGTCGCGCCTGAACTCGGTGCGGGCCTCTCGGTAGCGGTGAGGCGTCCCGGGCTGGTGGATCCCCTCCTGGACCGACGGCATCGACGCCACACGCTTGGAGATGTGCTCGTTGTAGGTCGGAGGACCACGCTTGTTCGGGCTGAGAGGACAGAGAGAGTCAGGGTCAGTCGCCTTGCGTTCCTTCTTCACAGAAATGCATCATGATAACGGTGTCTTCCTGTCATTTACACTTTATTTTCAAAGCAAATTCATTGGTAAATGGTGACACTGAAGACTGGAGTAATGATGATGAAAATTCATCAATATTTCACTATTTAGCGTTAGGGTGCCATTCAACAAACTCTATATTTACATACTTTAAATATAAATATTTTATATATTGGACCACAGATTATCGTGGCATTTCGTGTCTGGACACAGTTTGAAGATCATCTCATATTTATTATGAACTAGGGCTGGGTAATAAATATCGATTTCTCGATATTAATTGATTCTCATTTTTACGAACCGATATCGATTCTTAAATCTCAAGAATCGATTAGTCATCCTGTTTCATTTGAATGAATGGATCATTGTATCGCGGCTGCGCGCATCCAAAAAAAATCGCAATAATCTTTGTCCTTTGTTACTATTGATATGAAACAAAGTCTCAGTTTTCAAATTACGTCCATTTTCTTTAGAAATTCAAAAACATAAATAGCGTTTTGTCGCTGTGGCGTGAGATCGCTCTGGAGAAGCAGCAGCGCTGATCTCTCTTCCGGCTTAATAATACCAGTCACAGCGCCAAATAAACATGAATGAGCATCTGAAAGTGTGTTAAAGATAGAGGACAACTTATCCAAATCCGGATCATGTCACATTGATTCACTCAATCAGCGTTTCAACCGTGGAAAGACGTCAGTTAAACAGCTTGTAATCAATGTATCGTCATATTTACCTCAGAAAACCCACATCAACTCGTTAGTCAGCTAGAAAAAATAACTCTAGAGAGGAGCATTTTGCTAAATATATACACCATATTACATATGCATTATAATCTTAATGTTCTTCAATATTTAATGCATATTTGAATAAATCTGGCAAGTTTTTATGACGGCCACCATTTAAATGTTTATATTTTATATAATCTTCTTATTATAAAAATAAATAAAAGTGTAATTTAAGTGTTTGTAAAGCTACAAAACAGTTCATTATTACCTTCATATTAGGCTAATGAAGCCCAACTAGACTCCCATAGTTTACAGCATTAGTTCAGAGATTTGATTTCCTTGAGAAAATTTGCCATTTATTGTAACTGATATCCAAAATAATCAATATTGAATCGTATCGAAATCGAATCGAATTGTGAAATTTGTCTCAATACCCAGCCCTACTATGCACACTTAATTTAATTTATCAACAGTACCTGAAGAAAACTATACACACACACACACGGTAACATTGATAAAGTGTTTATAGAGGGACCTGACAGACATTCACCAGTGAGAAGAAATGAAATATATGAATAAAGTTATTAATGTGAAACCACACACCCATCAGACCAGTGAAGAGATTCAGATTCGTGTGCAGTTTAAATCACAGGACGACTTACCAATCAAACACGTCTCCTCATCCGCCATATCCATAACAACATATTTATGCTTTTAAAAGCACGATACAATGAAAGCAACAGTCAAATCATGAACAACAGCTTCTGATATGATATAATCGGAGCTGAGAAAGAAATTAGGAAAATCACTAATACTTCATTTGCACATTCAAACATACATTTCAGAAAACGTATTCAGAAAACTATTCTCTTAATGTACTGTGATTAATCAACGGGAAAATATGGTGATATTTTTACTTGAAGTGGCTTAAAGTTATATAAGATGAACATTAAACTAGTCAGAATATTCTCCTTAAAAACACTTTATTCATCACAGGTTAAAACGTTCATGCTCAGTCACTCCTTTGCACATATAAAGAAAGCACATTTCTTCCTGTAAAGAAGAGAAACAGAGTCAGAACCTCTGGACCAATCACAGCCAGACTCCAGGTCACATGGGGTCGTTCTGCAGGACTGACACATTTAACTCATGACTCACTGAACATCTTCCGCATTAGATCTGATGTCAATGCCAGTGTTTCTCGTGTCGTCACTGATCATGAGTAATGCAGGATTCATCTAAATAAGACCAATTAAAACTAAAAAGTGTTGCACTTTCATCATCTTTCAAATTTGTGATGAGAATTGTATATAAATCTGGATATGAACAAAAACTGTTTTTTCCAGTCCCGCCTGTTATTAGGGCTCTATGAATTCTGTGATGCAGAAAATCCAGTCAGAAAAATGGAATTTACTGTATAAACAATCATGTCAACTCGTCAAAATAAGAGTTTAGTTTAACTTGACAGAAATATAGTAATGTTGTACAGTGGAATTTAGATACGCCTCAATGTAGTAATAAAAAATAATAATAACACTAATAAATTAATCTAAATATTTTTTCTTCCATGTTTAACAGAAGCTCAGTTGTGCAGCGTGTAGTTTGACAGAAAAAGTTTAGTTTTGTATTATTAAAAGATTAATTAAATTAATGTTTTATGTCTTTATTTGATTACCAGAAAATACACACCAGAATTTGTGGAAAAATTCATAGAAATGCAATAAAAAAAAATAAATAAAAAAAAGATTAAAATGGTTGTTTTTATGAATTCAATTAATTAGATATGCTTTTTGATTAATACATTTGAATTATTAACTTAATTAAACCATGGAATCCAGAAAACAGAATTTGGTAAAAAAAAATAAAATAAAATAAAATGTAATTTGAGAAAAAAAAATATATATTTCATAGGGCCCTAAAAATGTAACTTTTGTTAAACTTTTCATAAAGTGTTGTTAAATTGTATAAGTTTCATAGTTTTTAATTTAGACAATAAAAAAAATTAAATCATAATGAAAAAAAAAACCCCAGAAAAACTTAATTTTGGTAAAAAAAAAGAAAAAGAAAAAAAAAAAGGATTTCATTGGACCCTACGTTAGCGACAATTCACACACACACACACACACACACACTGACCTGCGCGTGGAGCCGTTTCTTTGCGGTTCTGCGCTCGACCCCTCCTGACTCAGATTGCCTTTGCAGCAAATGACCCGCAGTTTGTTCTGGTAGGACGAGGCCAGATACACGGCGCCGGACGAGATGGCCGGACCCAGGTAACGCGGGCTGGGAATATCCAGGTGTGCGTACGCATGTGGCCTGAACACACACACACACACAACACTCGAGTCAGAGTCTCCAACAAACACCAAGACTGAAAGCAGAAGTGTGTGTGACTGCAGCTTTACCCGAGCGCTGAGTGAGACTGGACCTCGATGACGTCCAGAGAGTTGAAGTACGTGACGAACAGGTACGGCTCTCGATACGCTGTGGACATTATTGTAATATATTATAAATATAAATAAATGGGGATGAAGATTACCTATTAATTGTTATTTAAGTGAAATTACTGAACTTAAATATACAAGCTTGATAAAAATGGTCATTTTAGAAGAAAATTTCAAATGGCATTTAGAGGCTTTTGCATCTGAACTCTTCATATATATATATATATATATATATTCACTTCTTTCAGTTGAATTATAGTTATGGATAGGGGAAATACACGTTTTTATGAAAGTTATGGATAAATGGATATTTCCAGAGCCAGTGAGAAATTGTGTTTTATAATTGTGATCCAAAATAATGATTTACATTTTTAAATAAACAGATTAATAAGGTTTTACCGAAGGACAGAGGCAGACGGCTCCACTTGATGTCATCGCTGCGACTCCGGCGGCCGTACGCGTCCACGAACACACCGAACTCTACAACGACACACACACCGGTCAAACACACACACACCGAACTCTACAACGACACACACACACACCGAACTCTACAACGACACACACACTGGTCAAACACACACACACCGAACTCTACAACGACACACACACTGGTCAAACACAGATCCAAACACCTTTAGCAGCTCACACACACACACACACCTTCAGCAGCTCACACACACACACACCTTCAGCAGCTCACACACACACACACACACACACCTTCAGCAGCTCACACACACACACACACGCACCGTGGAAGCAGAGCAGGTACTCCACTTTCTGAGGCGCGCTGGACACCTGGATGATGGAGATCGGGAAACTGTGTGAGGAGGCGGCGAACACGGCCGAGGCCAACGTCACGTCGTTCTTATCCAGGAACTCTGAACACACACACACACACACATCAAAATTATTTACATTTATTCATTTAGCTGACGCTTTTATCCAAAGCGACTTACAATTGCTATATATGACAGAGGTCGCACGCCTCTGGAGAACGAGGGGTTAAGTGTCTCGCGGTGGATTCGAACCCGAGTCTCTCACACCAAAGGCATGTGTCTTATCCACTGCACCATCACCACCCCATGTCTTTACTATTTATTTGGCTGAAAAAAGCACTTTCGGGCTTTATAAGTGAAAAGACTAGCGGTGTAGCAATATCCTCATATGATACGATATCACTGCGATACTCCACAACACATGGGGAAGGTTAACAACACACACTGTTGATTAACAAGCTAAATTTGGTGTTAGATTGTGTGTGTGTGTAAATGAACAGGCTTCTGGACCCAAAGCACAGACGATAGAGACGCCAGAATAACTAAATTCATGATTCTGAAGATGAAAACACCGAGTTATTTCAGACCTATACGCTTATGCCGTCTCTGACTAGAGATATATAAAATAATGGCGGACACTTTTACACAAATATCCCCATTGCATTATTATACATTATATATAGCAGTTTAATATAGTACTGACACTAAAACTCTGACAACTTGAATTCTCTCACCCATATTGATTATTTTAGGTGAACTACACACAACACAGATTGCCATGATACATACTGGTGCATTTTTGTCTATTATTAATGTTAATCAAACAACAAAATATGTCAAATACATGTATACATGTTAAATAAACCTACAGTGGTTTATTTCATTAGTATTTTTTCGTATTTGTCATGTGTTTCTAATTTGCTTCATTCTTTTTTATACAGGCCTAACCAAACATAAAATAACTAAATTACATATATTTATAATTTATATATTCAATGTACTTTTTTTTATGTTATTTCTGTAATAGGCCTAATATAGGCTAAAAGATGGCCAAATAACAGTATTTCAAGTTCATTTATTATTTAGTTATATTGTGCTTTGTTGGTTTAATGTCTGCTGGAATGTAAAAAAAAAAATCAGTGTTAAACATTTTTTAAATGTTAAATGTTAATTAAATATTTCTAAATTGTAGTTTTGTCATTTTTTGGGGGGAAAAGCAAGACAAAGCACATTTTGATGATTTAACTCATGAAATGGTGAAAAATGGTGAAATTAAAGGGGAGACAGACTGTGTTGCGGCGATGATCCCACCTTCCAGCACGTACTGCTTCATCTCGATCTCGTAGAACTTGTTGGTGCCGATGATGATGCTGTATCCAGTGAAGTGAATGCAGCTGCAGGGTTCAGACGTCTCGATCTCCTGCGATACACACATGAATGGAGGAAGTATTATTACGCTATTTCAACGGTTTTCGGTCTCCTAAAATAGGGTCACATGCAACAAAGGTGAAAACACATCCTCATAATCTCCACTGCATCGTCAGCTCGTCTGAAACGCTTCGGTCTCTCTAAGCCCCGCCTCTCTGAGAGCTGCTCTGCTTTGATTGGTCAGAAGCTAAACGCTCATTATCATATCAGAATCTGATTATGACGTAAGCTGTAAAAAAGTTGACTTGTCAAAATTACAACAAAAAGTTGAAATTGTGTGGAGATGAAGTCAAAAGTTTGACTTAGAGGCATATCTATAAAATTATGGTTGAAATTTGAGTCATATTCAACTTTTTTATGCCTTAAGTTTAACTTTTTTACGTTAAAAATTACATAAGTAAAAATTGAGACAAAGTTGTCATAATAAGATATAATTAAGTCATAAAGAGTCATACTTGTGTAATTGTATACTCATACTTATGAGTGGAGACGTAAAAAAGTCGTAAAATATGAAATTATGAGTCAGAATTCTGATTTAAGGCCAATTATCAATGATATAAAAGGTCAAAACTGCCTTAAAATCTGAATTATGACAAAACGTATGGCCTTAACATTGACTTGAAAGATCATAATTATGACAATACCCAAAAAAAAAAAAAATTATGACAATAAAATTATAAATTTCAATATACAAAATATATTTTTTTTAATAAAAAAAATTACAAATTTTTTCCCCTCATATCTTCAACATTTTATCATTATTCTCGGCATCTTCGACATGAACGGCTCAAACCAGTCTCGGATAAACCAGTGTTTGAGGGCGGGGCATAGAGATGCTGCTCAGCCAATGGGCTGGCATTATGCAAATGTAAGTGAGTCTGAATTACTGACGACTCGTTTCAGTTCAGAATCACTTCTTTCTTTTAAGAGCCGATAACTTTGTACTTTGATGTTCCACACACTACATGTCTGCATCCATGAGGACTTTCTTACACGTCACCTTTCTGATGCAGAACTTGTTGAGTGTGTCGTTGAAGCGCAGGATGGTGATTTTGTTGGGCATCGCAGCACAGATACACATGCCACTGTCGATCTGAAACACACACTTCATTCCTCAGTGTACTGATAAACTAACAGACGTAGAGTATAATAAGATCATGTGAGTGTTTGAACGGTGAGGTCACAGGGGTCGAGTCGAGTGAACGCTTCACCTTTCCAGAAGCGAAGAGATGGCAGCCCTTCACCGCCTCGAAGATGTAGGGACTGAGATCGGGCTGAGCCGGCAGATGAGACTGAGCCAGAGACTGTTTGACCCGCTTAATGTCCACCAGACACAGAGCACGCTCCTCACCTGACACACACACACACGAAATGAACTGGGCAGAATAACAACACTACTGTGTCCCGCAGAGCTGCTTATAGAGGATGTCTACCGATATAAACAAGCTAAATTAAGACCCTTTTAATGCCACCGCTGTCATAAATACTATATATTATTCATATTCATAAGAGCAGACAACATCCCATACAAAAAAATCCCACAAAAGCACTGAGATTTTTATTTTAACAGTTTATTCTGAATGAATATTTTCATCAGCGCTCTATAAGCTCTTAACGGGGTTCGTACAGATGCTGTAAAATGAAATTTCAGGACTTCAATCAGAAATCTCACTTATTAAACACTATCTTTATTATCCTACAAATTATAAAAAAACAAAATGGTACAAATAAAGTGCAAAATTACTGTGGAAACTATAACCATTGAAAGGATTCTATGACAAAGATATGAAGTTTTATATTTATATGGGCAATATTACGTGGCTTTATCAGACAAGCAGCAGTGTTCATTTTTCATAAAAAATATTGTTTCATTGATAAAATTACATATATTGTCTTCTAACACCTTTCAAGGACCTCTTCATAAATGTGGCTTTTTCAAGGGTCTTCTAGGACTTAAATTTCTTAAATCTGCATATTTTTTATATTTACCCCCAGAATTTTCTTTATCTTTATAATTTAGGCCATTTTTTTAACCTAAAAATCTTTGATGTCAAATTCTTACATTTGATAAATGAATTCAATATGCACTATAGGGCTGATATCAATTAACTCAATGTACACAGCAAAATTACAACTGCAATAAATAAAATGTAATGGGATAAATATTTTAAATACCTTTTTGAATATACAATCAATAAATGTTGTAAAAAAAAAAAGGTGAGTCTGTTCCTGAGTGAGTCATTGATTCAAACGATTCGTTCCAAGCGCTGAATCATTCAGGAACTAAACGAGATACGCAATAGTTCGGCTCTGATCTTCGTTTGGAACTATTTTGGTTGGTAAAAACAACACAAACAGTCAATATTGTGTCTAAAATGTAAGTCATTTAACATTCACTACTTGTTTATTGAACAAAAATCAATGTATTATTTGCAATCGTGAGAATATTCAGCAAAATAGCTCCCTTGTCATGTTATGTTACTTAAATATATCATGTTATGAATAAATAAACTCAACATTTTGAGTTTTTGCCTCAGTACATTTCTTCTGTGGGTTTCCTCACCAGTGCTACCAGAAACACACTATATCCATTATTATCAATAGCTGTTAATGTAATAAAATCTGAATCATTCTCGAGTTTCGATGCTTCTCTGGTTATTTGACGGACATTGGAGACATTTGAGCCGTAATGAGACATATTTAAGACGCATCGAATCTGAATTCAAGACATTTTAATACTTTTTAAAAGTAAAAACTCTAGAGTATTATTGAACTGAATCAACACTGAATTAGTGTGTTTTCCAGCTGAAACTAAGGTCATTGATCGTTGCTGAACTTTGCTACAATAACACTGTTATGTTCTTGTTTATTACTGTGAAGCAGTCTGTGTTGTGTAAAGCTGACTGGTCGGATGTATTCTGCAATATCGACTGTTTGTGCTCAAATCATGATGGAGAGAGCAAACATGATCGTCTGTTTGTTGTTATTCTGGCAAACGCAGCACATGAATGCGAGTCAGCACTGACCGGTGATCATGAGCAGTTTGTCGAGCTCCTTCAGGATCTGGATCTGGAACACAGAGTCGAGTCCCGGGATGTGTGTGAGCGAGTTCTTGATGACGTTCAGGGCGTACAAACCCTCCTCTGAGCCCACCAGTACGATCTGAAACACACACACGTCTCACAGCTTTTACACAAGTTTAACACATTTCAAATGTCATTTCTTGACCATTCTTAGTTTTGTTTATTTACAATATTAATGGGTATTATCTATGATTTATTTATCTTTATTTCAGTCTGGGCATCACAGCACTCTGTACGGTTAACTGTACCTGGTCGGTCAGCGGTAAAGTGCAGTTAATGTCCAGCCGGTCGTCTCCCTCCAGCTTCAGCAGAGAGTTCCCCAGCAGCTTCTGAAGAAAACACACACCGAGATGGAGATTACAACACAAGTCACACACGCACCTCACTGAGGAAAGGAGCTTTGAATGCTGGAGCCGAGCGCACGTGTGTGTGTGTGTGTGTGTTCGAGACAGACGAGGACGTTCAGCATCTGCCAGTGTTTCCCACAGAAGCGTTTTAAAACACGTCATGTGTCAAATGACTTCCCTGTTCTCTTTTACACAAATATATTAAAATCTTTTTTTCAACTAGTGAAGCTCGCTTCAACCACTGAATGAAAAAATCATCATAATTCTGACTTTATAACTCGCTTTTGCAAGTTTATATCTCACAATTCTGGAAAAAAGGCACAATTGTGAGATAAAAGTCATAATAATATCTTTTAAATTGTTTTATTCCGAGGAACCAGCTTTAATAACCAACACATTACAACATTAATCAATAATCCTGCTGGATTCATTTGAAATACTATTTGAAATGTTGTTAAAATTAAAATTATATATAAATGTTGGGTTAATTTTTAAGATTTATTTTTTATAATTTCATTAATGTTGAATTATGTATAGACGGAGGGTTCTTTTTTATTGCATATATTTTTATTATTAATTATGTAGAGTTGGCGGGTTTATTTAATTAAATTTGTATTATTTTGTATAGAAATTTTGTATAAATTTGAATTATGCTTAGGTAATGGCTTGATTCTTATGATAAATTAATGTTGAATTATGTATAGACCATTTCACAAGATGTAAACAACACTGGTCCAGAAGCACTTCCTGTTTCAGTTTGTAACTGTTTTCTTTATTTCACATGTAAAGAAAACATCTTACAGATGTTTGTTTAACTTTTTGATTCAGTTTTATATGTTCTGTTGGTTATATTTTATCTCAGCTTTTATGTAGTGTTAAAAAACTGAAACAGAAAGTGCTTCTGGACCAGTGTTGTTTACATCTTGTGAAATGGTCTATTTTTATTAATAAAAAATACCAATACATTTCTCAACACCATTCAAAATATAGTAATACATGTAAAAATAAACACAATAATAATTTAAATATTATAACTAATAATCTCATGTTACCATTTCCATAGAATAAATCCTGGATACAGATGTGAACAAAAGTACATTAATTTCTCATTTATTTAATAAATATTAATATATAATGTCTCAATACTGTGAACAACAAAACAAAACCAAAAAACAACAACAAATGAGCACTTCAAATTTGCTGTGTGAATGAATCAATTGAGTGATTCATTTAAAACAAACTGAGAATCATTTGTCTGTGAATCTTTGTCTTATGAATCATAATTCTCTGTATTATGGTATTTTTTTTTCAAGTGCACGTCTGCAAAATCACAACTGCGGGAAACACTGGTGTGTGCGGATGATAAGCAGCGACACTCGTTCAGCTTCCTGAAGCGCAGAGATGAGAACGTGACCTGATGATGCAAGCAACACGAGCACCAGACAGAGGAGCATGCTGGGTAACAGCATCTGATTACCTGAACCAGCGGCGAGAGAGTCTTCTGGCGTTTAACACCGGCCTACAGCGTTCACAACACAGTCACACGCACAGCGTTAGACAGCAGAACTTAATCAAATAATAATTAAAGGTGCAATGTGTAGTATTTCGCTACAATCTACACACTGCACCTTTAATGTCTGTGAATGTTAGAATTGATCAGTCTTGTCTTGGTATTTCAGTTCATGTGTTTTTGTATTCACTGTCATTACTGAAACAGATGAATGCTAATAAACGCTTACTAAATAATCAAGGCAGACTTTTAAAAATGAGCAGGAAGACCGTATCCAGTGTTGTTCTCTTTAACTAAAACTATTACAAAACAATTGTTAGCTGAAATAAAGCTATTGAGTACAATTATATACTTAAAACTTTAATGTTGCTTTGACAACCAATTAAAATATAATTAAGCTGAAGTAATAAAATAACAATTTAAAAATAGTATTATATATAAAATATTTATAAAATACTCTAATACAATATAAATAATAATACTATAACATCATTAAAAACAGCATTTTGGTTACAGCTGTATTTTTTTGTTAGCTGAAAAAATTACTTATTAAAACTGAAATAAAAATAAATGAAAGCTAGAAATAAATATTACAGAAT
The DNA here is from genome assembly GCF_016745375.1 of Pimephales promelas. The sequence goes on along the minus strand of NW_024121976.1, from coordinate 1,947,358 downwards.
TTAAAATGACAAAATAAAAAGAATTTAAAATTATAACAAATACTATAATATTATATAAACATAACTAACAACATTTGAACCCTGGGCTGTTTTCGCTTATTTAAATAAAGCGTAAATAAACATCAATAAAAACTTAAACACTTAAATTAGAAATGTTGCCACGGCTTAAATTGTCTATTAACAAACGGAAATTAAATAACTGACGCACAAAAAAAAACGTTGAAGCACTACAATGATTAAAACTAAACCTGAACATTTCAGGGCATCTGCGCAGTAACAGCAATGAGTAAATCATTGTTTTGCCACGACAAAATAAAGGGTTTAAAACAGGCAGATCCCCTGACATCCCTGAAAACTGTCTGACAAACCATGTCATGAGGTCAGACTAAAAAGAGTAGAGCAAAAAGTGCATTTATCCATCATAAAAGTGCATCAATCCATCATAAAAGTGCATCTGTCCATCATGAAGTGCTCCACAGGCTCCGGGGGTTAATAAAGGCGTTCTGAAGTGAAGCATTTGTGTAAGAAAAATATCAATTTTTTATCCAAACAAACTTTTTTAATATAACTCAGATTGTATTTGTCTGAAATAAAGTCATTTACACCTAGGGTGACTTAGGGGTGAGTGAATCATGGGCTAATTTTGATTTTAAAGTGAACTACTCTAAGCAAACACAGGAGTCCTGATCGTTCAGAAGAAACTCACCGAGTCCGCTTCGGTTTTCTCTCGGGATCCTCGGCTTCCGGCGACCACCGACTCCAGAACTGCAACCCAGCGCTGTTTATCGGGGAAACTGGGAGCCATGAAGTACAGAGACTGACCCGGCCAACACGTGGTGTGAGGATGAGACTCCAGCTTCAGCACGTACGGGATATCTGACACACACACACACACACAGGTTAGTTTTCATTGACTTCCATTGATGTTATATCTTTCAGATAAACATTTAATTTACTTTACTGAAGGAAAGAAGACACCTACATCTTATATGAGGAAATTAACAGCAAATTTTTGTTTTTGGGTGAACCATCCCTTTAATTTACACCGTCAGGACGATGCTGTGTTGTTTTAACATTTGATTATTCAGTTTCTGTCCCTGAATTCTGTCAGACTTGCTTTGTTCTGTTGTATTTATATGAGCTGTTGCTTGTCACTTATTTTATTACTGAAGGCACACTTGTCTTCAATAATGTTTGAACTTTATATTAGTTAGTGTCCGCCAGTTTTATCTGGGGTATCGAAATCAATTGAGAATTGTGAAATTTCACTGCTATCTAAAATTGGGGTGGCTTATTTATTAGAATACAATGTTACATGGTCAAAACTTTCTTGTGTTGAGCTCTGTGTTTAATAATTTCATTAATTCTTCTGTGTGTGTGTGTGTGTGTGTGTGTGTGTGTGTGTGTTTTCTGACCTGATTTGGCCGTGTTGATGAGTTCAGAGGCTCCGACAGCTCCGTGAACAGTCACCTCACCGTCCGGCAAACACAACTCAAACTCCTCCAGGGGCTTCACTGAGTCTGAAACACACACAGATTCAGAACACACACACACACACACACTCAACCAGACCCCGACAGAGTGGATCTGTCCATCTAGTACCTTCTGACAGCTCGGACTCGAAGATCGATACTTTAGTCCCGTCCAACACGACGTACTTCTGCTCCCAGCCCTGCTGACCCCTCTTTCCGTTCCTACACACACACACACACACACACACACACACACACACTCAGTGACAGGACACTGAATACTGAATAGTGAGGGCTGGGTATTGACACAAATTTCACAATTCGATTCGATTCAATATCGATTATTTTGGATATCAGTTATAATAAAAGGCAAATTTTCTCAAGGGAATCAAATCTCTGAACTAATGCTGTAAACTATGGGAGTCTAGTTGGGCTTCATTAGCCTAATATGAAGGTAATAATGAACTGTTTTGTAGCTTTACAAACACTTAAATTACACTTTTATTTATTTTTATAATAAGAAGATTATATAAAATATAAACATTTAAATGGCGACTGTCATAAAAACTTGCCAGATTTATTCAAATATGCATTAAATATTGAAGAACATTAAGATTATAATGCATATGTAATATGGTGTATATATTTAGCACAATGCTCCTCTCTAGAGTTATTTTTTCTAGCTGACTAACGAGTTTATGTGGGTTTTCTGAGGTAAATATGACGATACATTGATTACAAGCTGTTTAACTGACGTCTTTCCACGGTTGAAACGCTGATTGAGTGAATCAATGTGACATGATACGGATTTGGATAAGTTGTACTCTATCTTTAACACACTTTCAGATGCTCATTCATGTTTATTTGGCGCTGTGACTGGTATTATTAAGCCGGAAGAGAGATCAGCGCTGCTGCTTCTCCAGAGCGATCTCACGCCACAGCGACAAAACGCTATTTATGTTTTTGAATTTCTAAAGAAAATGGACGTAATTTGAAAATTGAGACTTTGTTTCATATCAATAGTAACAAAGGACAAAGATTATTGTGATATTTTTGGATGCGCGCAGCCGCGATACAATGATCCATTCATTCAAATGAAACAGGATGACTAATCGATTCTTGAGATTTAAGAACCAATATCGGTTAGTAAAAATGAGAATCGATTAATATCGAGAAATCGATATTTATTACCCAGCCCTAGTGAATAGGAGAGAAAAAACCTGGTATTTAAAAAAAACAAAAAAACAACTCAGATTAAAGCACGCTGGGTAACACGAATGCGTAAGCAATGAAGAAGGGGTGTGTTTGGACTGATTTCAATTCTAAAACTGGCCAACAGCATATTTCAAAAACTTCCGATCCCCCCTTTAAGACTTTTTAAGGGCCTTGATTTTCTCTAAATGTATTTATCAATGTAAAGACTCTGAATGATCTGACCTGGGCTGCTTCATCCAGCCCTCCAGACGCACGTGACCCGACGCCTCTTTGACCTGCAGGGCGGGTGAGCTGGCTTTATCCCGACACAGAGCCTCGGAGAAGTGTGTGGCGAACTCCACCGGCAGCCCACAGGTCGCAGGCAGACACGGGGAACACTTCGGGTGGCAGAGGGTACGACACTCTGGCGGAGAGGAGGGAAACAGAGACGAGGGATGAGAGCAAAGATATACTAGTGTGTGTGTGTGTGTGTGTGTGTGTGTGTTTTCATACCCAGGCACGTAGCAGCTTGTCGGCCGAAGTGAACCGTATCCAGACAAACGGTACATTTGGCCGCTCTCATGTTGAGCCCCACCGTGAACCGATGAGGGATGTTGTGGTGCATCCGTTCCTTCACACGCCGACCGTACTCTACACACACACACACACACAGTTAGAGTGGGTTAATAATGTCCTCTTGAGCATCTCTGGAGTGTGAATGATGTCAAAGGTCGTCAGTCCAGCAGATGAGCAACGGCCAGAACACAACCATCAGCAAGTCCGTCTCTATCTGAGCAGAGCATGCGAACAGAAGCATCATCGAGAGGAGCGATCACATGCTTCAGCTCACGAGGAAGAGAAAGATGGAGAAGCACAAATCTTCAGAGCAGAAACTATATATACTGTGAATAATGTCATTTTGCATCTCAAGTAATCTTGACTTAAGAACTTTTAGAGGTTTACGCTACGTCAGAACGTAGGCTCTCTATTGGCCAACATCTCACTCATGACCAGCGTCGGCCAATAGTGAGCCTACGTTACACTACGTGAACTCACTCGAGGCCCACACAGAAGAAAACGAATAGTTGTAATGATAAATTAGTTGTTTTTGAAATAAATGCATTTTAAAAGACTAATCCACTCTAAACGCACACCCGCACTAGTGAGGGACATCCCTGATGATGTCAGATCGCACATAATCAAAACAACAATCATGATAGTAGCGTAGATGATATATATCGCAGTTGGACATTGCAAATAAAACCCGCGCAGATTCTAGAGCCTAGCTGAAAGCATACTAGAGAAACTAAATAACCCTGTGATGGTCTTCCTTTACGAGTCACGCCCTGGGCCTAAAAATGCAACTTCTTCAATCCCAGTAAAACCAATGCAATTAATTTTTGTTCTATAATATTTATTCTTTTTAATTTAGTATTTTGAGACAATTTGATTGAATTTATCAATATTTATGGTCTATTTTTTCAATGGAAATATTTTTTTTTCTATATGTATATTATTTTTTTTAAAAATTATTAATGCAGTATTTTAGTTTAATATAGAGTCTAGGCCTTCAGAAAAAAAATATTTTTTGAAGAAAATTAGCACCATCTGGTTACAGTATAGAGAAAAAGCGTAGGACCATGGTGTAGCCACTAGATGGCATGTACAGCTCTCTATGGAGAGGCATGTGAATTCCCCAGATGTTTATGATGTACACTTTTTTTTTTTGGTGGATTTGAATATATAGTTGAAACAATCTCAAAAACTATTTCTTATTAAAAAAATTTTTTTTAGAAAAACAATTTTTTTGTTTTTGTCAATTTCCCATTCATTTACTATGGGGGTCATTTTTGACCAAAGACCACAAGTGTGACTATTTTTTTAAGACCACTTAGCATGCTCAGATCATGACCTCAATTTTTTTTTGTATTCACATACCACATGCCAAAAAAGTCACCAAGTATCATAACCTTCTGATGAAGCTGTGATTTTTAATAATTCAAAACAGAAAATTATTCGGTCAGAGGAAGTGACAGAGGACCATCAGAGGGTTAATAAAAAAAGAATATTGAGCTCAAACTGCGTGCTAAACTAGTGGAGGGGGGGTTGCCAAGGTGTTGCTAGGGGTTTTCACTATCAGTGGCATCTGATTCTCATCAGCGCACAACCCTAAACTAAACACATCTGAGCTGATCTCAGAGCAAATGATGATGAGTGACAGAAACGGAGATCGAGAGAGAGACACACTTACTTTCAAACGTCACCCTCCTCTTTTCTGAAATAGCAGAAGAGAAACAGCTCTCAGATTCGAGAGAGAGAGAGAGAGAGAGAGAGAGACACTGATCTCGAGACGGCATGAGCTTCATTCATCTGTGATACGGACACACAGTCTCACACACACACACACACTACCAGTCAAAGGATTTGTAATGTTTATAAAAGAAGTCTCTTCTGCTCACCAAGACTGCATTTAAAAATTAATAAAAATACAAAAAATAAGTAATATTGTTATATATTATGACAATTTAAAATAACTGTTCTCTATGTGAATATACAGTAAAGTGTGCCGTAATTGATCATCATTACTCCAGTCTTCAGTGTCACATGATCCTACAGAAATCACTCTAATATGAGGATCTGAATGAATAATTTTATTTCTTTTCATTTCCTTTTCCTCTTCAGAACATGGTCATTGATAACAGAGCATATTTAAACAAAAAATAATAAAAACAAAATCTCAGCATGTTCAAAAGAGAAGAAAAAGAATATAGAAAAAAAAAGGAGAAGGAAGAAGCTAACTTATGATGTTAGATCAAGAAACATTTATGATTATTATTAATGTTGAAAACAGTTTTATTTCAGGATTCTTTGATGAATAGAAAGTTCAAAAGAGCAGCTTTTATTTGAAATAGAAGCTTTTGTAACATTATAAATGTCTTTACTGTCACTTAATATTTATCCTTTTATTGAATTTCTCCCTCAGAAATTCAAAAAATTAATAAAAAAAATAAAATAAAAATCTTACTGACCCCAAAACGTTAGTGTTCAATGTTGCAAAAGCTTTCTATTTCATTACTACAAATAACTTCATCAAAGAGTCTAGAAATTAAAATGGTACACAACCTTTTTCAACATTCATATTAATACTGAATGTTTCTTGATCATCAGATCCTGAAGGATCATGTGACACTGAAGACTGGAGTAATGATGATCAATTACACTTGACTGTATATTCACAGAGAGAACAGCTGATTTACATTATGCAGCTTTGGTGAGCCGAAGAGACTTAACAAAGCTTTAGCCTGGTAGTGTCCACAGACACTTTAGTTGATGTGAAACACACACACGTGTGTGTGTGAGTGCACTGACCCTCCGGCGTGGAGCTCTCCTTGCGACGGGCCGAGCTCGAGGGGTTCAGGAGGCTGCTGGGATTGGGCTGGCGCTCCGGAGACTTCACGATGGCCGACATGAGGATCTGCTGCCGGGCCGAGGCCGGTGTGGGCGGAGCCACGTGCTCCTGCACCTTAAAATGAGCCGCTGAGAGACAGAGAGAGAAGATCCTCAACCACAACAACATTCACATCATCCGAGGAAACTAGAGCCAGACCGATATTATCGGCCGATATTAGGCATTTTCCAAACTATCGGTATCTGCAGTTATAATCAGTCCCTCCAGGATTTCACGATTTTTTTGTGTGATTTTTGCGATCAAATTGACTGATTTTGTGGTGGTAATTTCCAAAAATTTGTGAAAAAATTTGCGATTTATATTTAACATTTACCATACTGAGTATTCACAGTCATTCCAGAAAAACGTGGAGTTTTTTTTGTGTGAATGTTGTGGGCAAAAATTGATTGATTATGCGGCCCGTTTTCTTTAAGAATGCGATGGAATATGCGGGATATTTATGCAATTTTATGCGATGAAATTGCAGGAATTTGCAAAAATTGCGGTTTGATGAAAAAGAGAAAAAAAGTGATTCCCCCAACACCCTGTTAATGTAAGAGTCATTTCTTATTCCTTACTTTGATAAACAAGCATACTAGATCATAGAAAGTGCTGGGAATATTTAATTTCTCATCTTGTTTTATTTCAGACTGTAACGAGTGTAAATAAGGTGTGGCCCCTTTAAGAGCTGCGCGCTCCTGTTGAACTCTCTGCGGTGTTATATGTGCCCCTCGAACACCCCATGTGTGCGGGTAATTTCTGTTTGATGCTACTTCTTTTACATTATGTTGTTTATTAAGTAACGACGTGATGGTAGAACGTGTGACAGACAGTTATACGAGTTCGATTTGTGAGATGTCAATCGCCTCCGTGAGTCTGTCTGAGCTGTCCCGTCGCGTAATTGCGTCACTTCATAACGTTCCCATGGAAACAGGGGGAAATGGCTGCTCTTGTGTGAAGCAAACGCAACATTTTTCAACTTTCTGCTAAGATACATGTGACTTTTTTGCAACGAAAATGCGAGGATTATGAAATCATGCAAACCCCGCATATTTTGCACGTAAATCGGCAATTTATGCGGCGAAAGTGCGGCGTATTTGAAAAAATGCGGCCCCGCATAAATATGCGGACTTTGGCTGATTTTGCATTGAATTCAGCGATCGCATAATCGCGTTTTTCTGGAGGGACTGTATAATGGCCGATAGATGAATATTTCAAAAACAACATAAAAACGGACGAAACACGCTTGAACCATGTCATGAGTGTTGGAGTTGTATAGTTTGTCCACCAGAGGGCGCTCTACACCATTCCTGTTGGAAACACTCGTTGAGTTGGTCACGAGACATACATTGCTTGAATAACAATTAAAAGATCATCCCCATCAGTTCTCTAAACTCGAATAAGCATGACAACATTTGTGGCCGGCGGAAGTTTCCTTGGCCTGTTATATTGAAAATGTATGTTTTACACTTTGCAGTATGACGTAATCCATCGCTAAATTATGGTTCATCATAGACTAGCTAATAGGGATGCACCGATACCACTTTTTTGGAAAACGAGTACGAGTACGAGTACTTGCATTTCAGTACTCGCCGATACCGATACAGAGTACTTAATAAAAAAAAAAAAAAAAACATGATTTAAATATTTTTATATACGGGTTTTTAGGTCCTTGATTAAATTACTTGGGTAACACTTTATTTCGATAGTCCACTTTACTAACTATAAGTAACTTTTCAATTACATGTCAACTAACTGTCATTAGAGTATTAGTAGACTAGAGTATTAGTACGATCAGCTTAATATCTGATAACACTTTATTTATTTGGTCCCCCAACAGACATTCAACTGACTATAAGTAACTTGGCGACTACAAGTAAACTTATTCTCCTAATCCAAAGCCATTCACTTTGAAATTGTTCCACACCAGTGATGCACGGGTTGATCCAAAATGAGCGGGTGCCTGCGCCGCGGTCACCCGCGGTTACCCGCAGTTACGGGTCATCCAAAAATATTTTTAATGATATTTGGGTCGCGGTCGGTCAGGTCGTTTGGAAAAAAATGCCAATTAAACCTTTGTATTTAGATAGAATTTTCTATGAAATATATAGGCCGAATTTATTTATTGGCTGAATAACTGGCACGAAGATGACACACAAGCTCAGTCTAAACAGTTCTCAGTTCTGTACTGGTGTGATCCGAGAACCGCTGTACCTCTGCGTTCGTTACTACGCGGATGCGCAGTATCAGCAGTATCAACAACATGTCTCAGTTCAGTGAACTGTTAGAGTTACTGGAGTAAAATATAATTCGGGATATTGGTTTATTTCAACTCGGAGGGACTGTCAGGCATGTCTGAAAGTGAGTAACTGTAGTACCTTGTGGATCAGCACTGACGCAAGACGTGAACTGATGCGAATGATTCAGTTCGATTTAGCGTACTGGTTCGACCGGTTCATTAAAAAGAACCGATTCGTTCACGAACCGGCCATGTCTATGATCACTAGTCTGCAGAGAGATGGAGGCGGCAAGAGAAAAGGTGAAGACTGGGGAGTGGAAGCTCCGCAAATACACAAATAGAAAGAGTAAGTGTGGGAGACATTTACCGAAATAATGAAAGATGATGACCAAAGTGCTGCCTTTGTTATATGTAGGCTACGTCTTCTTGCGATGCTGTGTTGTTACACGTTTATGGCCCAATGACGCTACGATGAGCATGTACTACTTTTAAAAAATACGGTCAGGAAGAGGGTCGGGTACAATATTTTCTTACTTTTTTTGCGGTCCGAGTAGTGGGCGGGTAGTTGAAAACGTTGGTAGTGTGCGGGTTGTTTATACATTGACCCGCGCATCACTGTTCCACACGGCTGACATGTCTCCCCATCTCCCCGCTCTGAGCTGCAGCCGGAGCCTGGGGGTGGGCATTCGGCGCCTGTGATTAACCCATTTCTCAGAACATGGTATCGGTCCCCGGTATCGGGGGACTTTTAACGAGTACGAGTACTTTAGAAAATGTGGTATCGAGGCCGATACCAGATACCGGTATCGGTATCGGTGCATCCCTACTAGCTAACCACAAAGCTAGCTAATGCCACTATCATCAGTCTGTTCTGTTGTGACAATAAAATAAACTTTTAGAAAGTTTCTTTTTAAAATGCATTATCATATTATTTTGGTTAAAACTCATAAATAACTACAAATAATTAATGTTAGGGAAATCTGTTAATGTTTTGTTGCGCCTTTCTGAAATAAAAAAATAGTATATCGGCCAATATATCGGCATATCGGATTTTAAAACCAAAAAATATTTATATTGGTATCGGCCTTCAAAATCCTTTATCGGTCGGGCTCTAGAGGAAACAGGAGGAAATGTGAAAGACAGATATAATAGAGTGCACCACCGTATAATAGAGTGCGTCACCGTAACGTCTATAGAGTGCAATTCACAAACTCACCACTAGATGGCGCTAAAAATGACACACTGCACCTTTAAAGCGTTATAAGTAGGGTTGGGAATCAAAAATTTATTCCATTGTGAGCATTTCAATACGACTTTAAACCGTTCAAGAGCGAGACGACGGTCTTCTGTGACGCACACGAGCGCGTTTACAGAAAAGCAATTTTAATGTGATTTTAAACCATACAAGCGCTGTTTTCTGTGCTAACTATGGCCATGTCCACACTAATACGTTTTTGTTTGAAAACGTCTATTTTTCTCTCCGTTTTGGCCTTCCGTCCACACTGAAATGCCATTTTAAGTCTAAGTTTGGAAAACACTCTCCAAAGTGGATAAATTTGAAAACACCGTTTTCGCGTTGTAGTGTGGACCGTGAAACCGGAGGTATTTCAAAACGATGACGTAAGTTTAGTCATGTGATCCATGTAGTACCAATAGATATTCATGTTTATGGGTATTGTGCCTGTTATGTGTTGTTCATTTTTACACTATTGCTAAAATATGTTACTTCCTATGTGCTATTCTTCATAGCACTACAAATATGACAGATAATGTACTTGCATTTGCTGTCCTGCGGCAAAACTGGAGAGCAGTTGCGTTTTAGACCAAACATATGGTGACAGAATGCGACCTGGACGCATCCGTGATGGTGAGATATTTTGCTAAATCAAATTATCCTGTTATTGTGCGATAACATTATTATCTCAGTGAGCTTCACGCATGCTCAGTAAAGTGAATTTAGAAGTTTCTCATCCACACTGAAATGTCAGAAAACACCTGAAAACGCTAGTGTGGACGGAGAGCGTTTTTAAATGTATCCGGATTAACGTGGACGTAGCCTATATCAGTCGACTCTTAAAGGGACAGTACTAATATTCCTGCTGCCGTCTCACTAATAGACAGAGAAAATTCCCTCGTTCCTGACTGAATAACTTTTGGAACTATATTTTATTTATACAGTGCAGTGTTATTTTACATTTGATCACAGTTTCTGCACCTGAAATCTTATTTCACTCGTACCTTTGTTCAGTTGTGTCTATTTGTTGCGATTGCTAATTTTTTATTAGTTCTTTTTTATTACCGAGTGTTTGTTGTCTTTAAAAGCGGAGTAACTGCGACTGATTCTGCGTGTCTCACCCTCTTCTCGTAGGGATCGCAGCTCGATCCTCATCTTCTGCAGCGCCTCCTCCAGCTCTGAGCATCGCGATCTCTCCTTCTCCAGCGCTGACTTCATGTCGCTGTACTGGAGAGGCAGGGCCGGCTGAGACGACAGCGCTGTGGCTCCGTTAGCCGTGACACCGACCTCCTCACGCCGACGCCCGAATATACCCTGACACACACAGAGCACACCGTACAGCTGAAGATCATGCTCACATGATGACCGATATTAATATTAATATTGGTTATCGAACATTAATATGGTTTATTATATATTATTAGACTCTGATTGGTTGACTAATATTCAAATATAAGTTCACAACACAATGACATCAAGCCACAACACAATGAAATCATGTGTGTTGTTCCTTGATTCCGTTGTGTTGGAGCCTGATTTCACTGTGGTGTTGGCCTGATTTCACTGTGTTGTGGCCTGATTTTGTGGTGTTGGCCTGATTTCATGGTGTTGTGGCCTGATTTCGTGGTGTTGTAGCGTTGTGGCCTGATTTCGTTGTGTTGTGGCCTGATTTCGCTGCGTTGTGGCCTGATTTCGTTGTGTTGTGGCCTGATTTCGTTGTGTTGTGGCCTGATTTTGTGCTGTTGTAGCATTGTGGCCTGATTTCACTGTGTTGTTGGCCTGATTTCACTGTGTTGTGGCCTGATTTTGTGGTGTTGGCCTGATTTCATGGTGTTGTGGCCTGATTTCGTGGTGTTGTTGGCCTGATTTCACTGTGTTGTGGCCTGATTTTGTGGTGTTGGCCTGATTTCATGGTGTTGTGGCCTGATTTTGTGGTGTTGGCCTGATTTCATGGTGTTGTGGCCTGATTTCGTGGTGTTGTGGCCTGATTTCGTGGTGTTGTGGCCTGATTTTGTGGTGTTGTAGCGTTGTGGCCTGATTTCGCTGTGTTGTGGCCTGATTTCGTTGTGTTGTTGCCTGATTTTGTGGTGTTGGCCTGATTTCATGGTGTTGTGGCCTGATTTCGCTGTGTTGTGGCCTGATTTTGTGGTGTTGTAGCGTTGTGGCCTGATTTCGTTGTGTTGTGGCCTGATTTCGCTGTGTTGTGGCCTGATTTCACTGTGTCGTGGCCTGATTTCGCTGTGTTGTGGCCTGATTTCGTTGTGTTGTGGCCTGATTTCGTTGTGTTGTGGCCTGATTTTGTGCTGTTGTAGCATTGTGGCCTGATTTCACTGTGTTGTTGGCCTGATTTCACTGTGTTGTGGCCTGATTTTGTGGTGTTGGCCTGATTTCATGGTGTTGTGGCCTGATTTCATGGTGTTGTGGCCTGATTTCATGGTGTTGTGGCCTGATTTCGTGGTGTTGTGGCCTGATTTTGTGGTGTTGTAGCGTTGTGGCCTGATTTCGCTGTGTTGTGGCCTGATTTCGTTGTGTTGTGGCCTGATTTTGTGGTGTTGTGGCCTGATTTTGTGGTGTTGTAGCGTTGTGGCCTGATTTCATTGTGTTGTGGCCTGATTTTGTGTCGTTCTAGCGTTGTGGCCTGATTTCGTTGTGTTGTGGCCTGATTTTGTGGTGTTGTAGTGTTGTGGCCTGATTGCGTTGTGTTGTGGCCTGATTTTGTGGTGTTGTGGCCTGATTTTGTGGTGTTGTAGCGTTGTGGCCTGATTTCGCTGTGTTGTGGCCTGATTTCACTGTGTTGTTGGCCTGATTTCACTGTGTTGTTGGCCTGATTTCACTGTGTTGTTGGCCTGATTTCACTGTGTTGTGGCCTGATTTTGTGGTGTTGGCCTGATTTCGTGGTGTTGTGGCCTGATTTCGTTGTGTTGTGGCCTGATTTTGTGGTGTTGTGGCCTGATTTTGTGGTGTTGTAGCGTTGTGGCCTGATTTCGCTGTGTTGTGGCCTGATTTTGTGGTGTTGTAGCGTTGTGGCCTGATTTCGTTGTGTTGTGGCCTGATTTTGTTGTGTTGTGGCCTGATTTTGTTGTGTTGTGGCCTGATTTCGTTGTGTTGTGGCCTGATTTCGCTGTGTTGTTTATGATCTATGAACTATACTGGGACCAGCCACTTTCACTTTTCAGGACTTAATATTTTCGAGACAGACCTTCTTCTTCTTGGTGGGCTGGTCCATCTTGGCCTGCAGGAAGTCGATGAGTTTGGTCTGCTGTGAGATGGTTCCCTCCATTTTCACTTTCTCGTGAGAGTAGACGGCCTGAGGAGAGACGTGAAGGAAGAACTGTTACGATTAAGACATTAAAGAGTGTGTTCATGTACATGTATACCTCTGTGCTAAATATTTTTCAAGATTACACATGACTGTTTACCGAAAGAAAAAAGGGGACTCTTATTATGAAGTTCCCGGAAGTGCGTTGTTCTTGGTTGAGCGAACGATGTAGAGTGAAATAAGGTGTGCATGAATAAACAGGTGATGGATTAATTTCTGAAGTGTGTCTTTAAGTGCATCAGAACAACACGAGTTCCCATTATTTTCCCATCAGGATCACAGGAAAAGGTTCGGTTCTCTCAGTCTTGAGCATGAGTGTGTGTGTGTGGACACCTGGATGTTCTCCAGCTGGTACTCGAGGTCGGTTCTCTCAGTCTTGAGCATGTCTGTCTGATCCAGCGCGTCCTGAAGGCCCTGCGTGAGTCTGAAGATATGGGTCTTCTGCAGGTCCATCTGCTGCTGCAGCTTCCCTTGCTGACACACACACACACACACGTTAGTAACATGTGAACACTTCTGAAGATGTAATGACTACATAAATCACTCATAATTGCACAACATAATATTGTGATAAGGTAAGGAAAGGAAATAGGTAAGGGAAGAGGAAAGTGATGTTTTGTGCTTATTAAAATATACAATATAATACTGTTATAATTTAATAACATATTGTTTTGCATATATACTGCATGCATATTATATATTTTAACATAACTTCTCTGCATCTATCTTTTATTAGCATAAATGTTATTTTATTTCATATAATATACATGACATAGTAAATTAATATTTTATATATTACTTTGCATTTATACTGAATTTAGTATAATATATTTACACGTGTGTGTGTGTGTTTGAAACATTTTTTTACATTCATCTTATTTTATTTTGCATATATTTTACTTTATTATAAAATAATATTTTAATGTCTTTAATTTTAAACTGACAGCAAATATAGTATTTTTAGCATATATACTACATACATATTATTATTTATTAGGGGTGCACGATTCAGAAAATGTCACGATTCGATACCGATTTTTTGTCTCGAGATTCGATTCAAAATCGATTTTCGATTCAAAAACGATTCTCGATTCAAAAAACGATTCGCAGGTCTACATAAATGTAGTTTTTGTACTTGTACATAAATGTACATAAATGTACTTTTTCCTATGTGATTGATTGCAGTAGACATAATTTAAAAGAAAAGTTTGATATTACTTTATATGTCTTCATACAAAAATAAAAACTTTTGCAACTAAAAAGTGCGAAGTGCCAAGCTTTGGCCAGCTTTTAAATACATTTAATTCAAGTTTAAAATAAAACTTAAATAAAAAGCTTTTACATTTAGCTTTAAAGTGCTGTAGTCAGATCAAACAAACAATTATGCTAAATGTGGTTTAAGGAGTAGGCCTACTTCAGCTACCAGGTTGACTGTTGAAATGTGAACTCGACTGGGCGGATTGAACTTCCTAAAAATATATACTAATTTCATAGAACCCTTGCGAAAATATTTTAAATAAATTTAAAAAAGCCACCGCTAGGTTAGATTGATTTGTTTAGATCCAGTGAAGTCGTTCATAGGTGCGTAATTTGAAAAAATATAGCCTATGAATCGATTTTTGGAATTCTATGAATCGATTCTGAATCGGTAAAGATTGAATCGCGATTTAAATGTGAATCGATTTTTTTTGCACACCCCTATTATTTATGATTTTAATATACATTTATATTTTATATTATATTATCTGTTATAGATATACAGAAGTGTTCTTCACCTCTTCCATGAGTCTCTGTTTGAGTTCTCTCTCCGTCTCAAGTTTCTGCTGGAGGCTCCTTGCGTTCATCTCCAACATGGCATGTTTCTTCTCCAGATCATTGAGCTGCAAACAACACAACACAATAAACAACACACCAATATAAACAACACAACGCAACGACATAAACAACACAAACAACACAACAATATAAACAACACAACACAATAAACAACACCACAACAACACTTAAATAAATATGCACACACTTCTGCATTAAGGGTTTCTGTTCGGTTTCTGTGTTGTGTAAGTTAATAACTAATGATCTTCGCAACGGAAGTGAATCAATCGGACAATAACTTTATTCTAGAGCTGCTGTAAAGCCAAACAGTGTGTTACTTAAATTATTATTATTACTGTAAAGCTGCTGTGAAACAATATACAGGTGAAACTGGAAACATGAGAATATGGTGCAAAAGTTCATTTATTTCAGTAAATCAACTTAAAAGCTGAAACTAATATATTATATAAACTCATTTCATCAAGCCTTTATTTGTTATAATTGTGATGATTATGGATTAAAATTAGAATATTGTGAAAAGGTTTTCATATCTGTAATCCATAATCATCAACATTATAACAAATAAAGGCTTGAAATATCTCACTTTGCATGTAATGAGTCTTTATAATATATTAGTTTCACATTTTAAGTTCTCATTTTTTCAGTTTCACCTGTATATTGTTAAAGCGCTGTATAGATGAAGACCAGCACAACGATGAAGGCGTCAAGCAGACGGGACAGACGGGTTGTGTTGTTCCCAGTGTTCAGCTAATGCGCAGCGACGTGTTCATGTGCACCTCAGTGTTGCATTAATCTCCATCAGCTGTAGCGCTTAATCGCGGCTTGTTAAACTCCATATTGGCATGAATATTAATATCACAGACGGAGGGCCGGAGCAAACCGGGATAAAATGTTGCGGGTGCACTGCAAAAAAAAAAATGATATTCCTACTTAGCATTTGTGTCTTGTTTCCAGTCCAAATATCAAAAAATGATTAAATCAAGATGCATTAACTAGATGAGTAAAACGCCATTAGATATTAAGTCTTGTTTTCTGGGGGAAACAGAGTTTTTTTGCCAAAAACAAGTTATTATCTGCCAACGGCGTAAGAAAAATAATCATGTTTCCGTTTGAAGTAACATTTTTTTTTTTTCAACATTGGCAGATAATTTTACATGTTTTAAACAACTCACTTCATTCGGATTTTTTTCAATATTATTGACAAGACATAATATCCAATGGTATTTTACTCATCTAGTAAACGCATCTTGATGTAAGAATGTTCAGATATTTGGACTGGAAACCAGTCAAACACTGAGTGAGAAAAGCATTTTTGGCAGTGTGTGTGTGTGTGTGTGTGTGTGTGTGTGTAACTCACAGTATCAGACAGACTCTCTGCTTTGAGTCTCTGTTCTTTCAGCGCCTGTTGCAAAGCCACGATCTCGGCCTTGTGTTCCCGAACGGCGAGTTCGACCGCCTGCCGAGACTCTGAGCTGCGCTGGTCCGCTCGCAACCTGCCGCAACACACACGACAAACCACATGATATACTGAGAAAACTGTGCCTGTGTCGAGTTTGAGCAAGATGACAAGTTATACTGAATATTAGGGCTGGGTATTGAGACAAATTTCACAATTCGATTTGATTTCGATTCACAAGCTTGCAATTCGATTCGATTTCGATTCAATTTCGATTATTTTGATATCAGTTACAATAAATGGCCATTTTTCTCAAGGAAATCAAATCTCTGAACTAATGCTGTAAACTATGGGACTCTAGTTGGGCTTCATTAGCCTAATATGAAGGTAATAATGAACTGTTTTGTAGCTATACAAACACTTAAATTACACTTTTATTTATTTTTATAATAAGAAGATTATATAAAATATAAACATTTAAATGGTGACTGTCATAAAAACTTGCCAGATTTATTAAAATATGCATTAAATATTGAAGAACATTAAGATTATAATTCATATGTAATATGGTGTATATATTTAGCAAAATGCTTCTCTCTAGAGTTATTTTTTCTATCTGACTAACGAGTTGATGTGGGTTTTCTGAGGTAAATATGACGATACATTGATTACAAGCTGTTTAACTGACGTCTTTCCACGGTTGAAACGCTGATTGAGTGAATCAGTGTGACGTGATCCGGATTTGGATAAGTTGTACTCTATCTTTAACACACTTTCAGATGCTCATTCATGTTTATTTGGCGCTGTGACTGGTATTATTAAGCCGGAAGAGAGATCAGCGCTGCTGCTTCTCCAGAGCGATCTCACGCCACAGCGACAAAACGCTATTTATGTTTTTGAATTTCTAAAGAAAATGGACGTAATTTGAAAACTGAGACTTTGTTTCATATCAATAGTAACAAAGGACAAAGATTATTGCGATTTTTTGGATGCGCGCAGCCGCGATACAATGATCCATTCATTCAAATGAAACAGGATGACTAATCGATTCTTGAGATTTAAGAATCGATATCGGTTTGTAAAAATGAGAATCGATTAATATCGAGAAATCGATATTTATTACCCAGCCCTACTGAATATATGCATATAAGAATAATATACAGACACAATCGAGTGATATCAACATATTTAAAGTCCCCCTGTACTCATTTTTGATGAGCAAAATTACACATTTCAACGTTTTTTCCTTGAAAATAATTTCTTCATGCCTTAAAATATCTTGACTGTAACCTCCACTCACTCCCTCAGAGATCCACTGGTTGTCGATCACACGTTGATCTGATTGGTTACAAGGTGGTTTGTGACGTCAGAAACACCAGCGATTTCAAAGCGTGTTTTTGAGACTGTCTTTGGTTCAAAATACTCAGCAATGCTGTCCACTTATCAACTTACACATGGTGTGTGTGTTAAAGCGTATTAAAAACACCACATACACACATAAACAACATTAAACGCTGGATTTACACCACAGGGGGACTTTAAATGATTTTTGAAAGAGTCTCTTCTGCTCACCAAAGATGCCATTTATTGGATCAATGATAAAGTAAAAAAATAAAAATAGTGAAATAGTATTATAATGTAAATCATCTGTTTTCTATGTGAATATACAGTAAAGTGTAATTTATTCCTGAATTTATCATCATTACTCCAGTCTTCAGTGTCACATGACCCTCCAGAAATCACTCTAATATGAGGATCTGATGCTCAAGAAACATTTATGATTATTATTATCAGTGTTAAACACAGTTTTGTGGAAACTGATGCATTTTGTTTATGACCAAAGTTTCAACATTTGTTTGAAATGGAGTCTTTTATGGCATTATACACGTCACTTTTGACCAGTTTAATGTCCGGGTGGTGAGCTTGCGTTACCGGTTCTGCTTCTCGTTGTCCAGAAGTCTCTGCATGTCTCGGGTTCTGCGCTCCGCCTGGTTCTTCTCGTCCTCCAGAGCCGATCTCCAGTTCTCCCACTGCCTCTCCTTCTCCAGGAGCTCGTCGTTCAGGCTCTCCAGCTCCACCACCTGCTCCTCCAGCATACTGCACGTGGTCTTCAGGGTCTCGATGTTCTGCGGACACACATTCGTATTATTCCCAAGCATGACATTTTATTTACAGCAGACAATGAAGTAACTGACCAATCAGATCAACGTGTGATCGGCAACCAGTGGATCTCTGAGTTTCAAGGAAAAAACACTTATATGTGTAATTTTGGTGGTCAAAGATGAGTTTTAAGGGATAATATTATTGACTACAGGCGGACTTTAATAGCTTTATGCAACAACAGTTTTGTCCCTATTGATTTTCGATACACAAGTGCACGTATTCAACAGATGGAAAGTGAATTGTGAATAGAGCCCGACCAATAAAGGATTTTGAAGGCCGATACCGATACAAATATTTTTTGGTTTTAAAATCCGATATACCGGCCGATATTTTTTTTTTTTTTTCGAAACGCGCAACAAAACATTAACAGATTTCCTTAACATTAGTTATTTGTAGTTATTTATGAGTTTTAACTAAAATAATATGATAATGCATTTTAAAAAGAAACTTTTTTCTTTTATTGTCACAACAGAACAGACTGATGATAGTGGCATTAGCTAGCTTTGTGATTAGCTAGTCTATGATGAGCCATAATTTAGCAATGGATTGTCATACTGCAAAGTGTAAAACATACATTTTCAATATAACAGGCCAAGGAGAGATGATACGTCTCATTGCTGTAACGGTCACGCGCTATTAAAGAAATACTTCAGTCACATTGTCAAAAGTTAAAAGGACAGTCGGTCAACGACACTGTAACAACGTAACGTAACTATCACTAGCTATTTACGCTTCACTCTCGGCTTATTTAACAGCAGCAAAAATGTTGTCCTGCTTATTTGAGTTTAGAGAACTGATGGGGATGATCTTTTAATTGTTATTCAAGCAATGTATGTCTCGTGACCAACTCAACGAGTGTTGCCAACAGGAACGGTGTAGAGCGCCCTCTGGTGGACAAACTATACAACTCCAACACTCATGACATGGTTCAAGCGTTTCGTCCGTTTTTATTTTTGAAATATTCATTTATCGGCCATTATAACCGCAGATACCGATAGTTTGGAAAATGCCTAATATCGGCCGATAATATCGGTCTGGCTCTATAAAAACAGACCACAAAGAGATGTGACTCCACTTTCAAGGAACCGTGAGTGCAAAGACGCTCCACATATGGGGTTGGAGTGTGTGTGTGTGTGTGTGTGTGTGTGCGTGCCTGCTTCTGGTTGTTGAGGTGCATCTCTCGGTCGGCCACTTCTCTGCGCAGACGGTCCACATCTTGACTGAGCTGCAGTCGCTCCTCGCTCTCCAGCGTCAGCTCGTCCAGCTGTTTGGACAGGTAGAAGTTCTGCCGGTTCAGCTCGGCGTTCTCCTGGGTCAGCTGGGTCAGCTGCTCCTCCAGGTCTGTGATCACCTGTGACACAGTTCACTGCCCTATCAGCATCACCGGCTATTACATGGCAGATACATATTAAACTTTAATTAAAACTCATTTAGACAAACAAAAACAAAATAAGATTATATAAAATGTTATTATGTGATATTAAATGGTATTACATTTTTTTTATCATGTCAAGCATTTGAGGTTCAAGTACAAAGAGCAAACACAATAATACAATAAAATTTCATCGACCATTTTAAATGGTCATAAAAATCGATTTTCCTCATAAAAATACACTTTTTTTGTGACCCGGGCCAGCTCAACTCGAGAAAACAATTAGCAATCGCTCAAATAAACAGTGTTTTAACATTATCAAGTGCAGAAACTGTAATCAAATGTAAAATAACACTGCACTTTATAAATAAAATTTACATTACAATTCCAAAAGTTATTCAGTGAAGAACGAGGGAATTTTCTCTGTCTTCTGTAGCGTGATTAGAGTTATTATAGAGACGGCAGGAATATTAGTGCTGTCACTTTAAGAGCTGCGCAGATCCAATGCACTGATACACACTGAAAACGAGTCGTTTCACGCTCAAATAGTTTAAACTTATATTAAAATGCTCACAAAGGAATCGATAAGAGGAGTCAAAATTTTATATTTGAAGAGTTCAGATGCAAAAGCCTCTAAATGCAATTTGAAATTTTCTTCTTTAATGATCATTTTTATCAAACTTGTATATTTAAGTTCAGTAATTTCACTTAAATAACAATTAATAGGTAATTATCATTGCCATTTAAGTGAAATCACTGAACTTAAATATACAAGCTTGATAAAAATCATCATTAAAGAAGAAAATTTCAAATGGCACTTAGAGGCTTTTGCATCTGAACTCTTCATTTTATAACAAGTATCCGATTCCAGAAGCAAAAAATGCTTGTTTCCAGTCCAAATATCTAAAAACTCTTAAATTAAGACGCATTGACTTGATGAGTGAAATACCAGAAGATATTATGTCTTGTTTTCTTGGGAAATAAATAAAAATTAAGTGAGATTTTGCTTAAAACAAGTAAAAGCAAAATGATTGTTTCTGTTGGAATTGACATTATTTTTCTGAGGTCATTTTGTATTTTTTAAGCATCAACTCACTCAATTTAGTTGAGAACTGATGTGATTTTACTCATCCAGTGAATGCAGTAAGCCTTGAGTAATGCTGATCATCCATCAAACACATTAGAGTCGCTCGCCCATAATCACTGCTGGAGAGTGAGCAAACTAGATTTAGAGGATGGGGCGAGTGAATCTGCTGATCTGGGGTCTGTGATCAAGGCATCTGGGGTCTGTTGTGTCACGGCCAAGAGGAGATGATAGCGACTCGTTCGATCTCTTCTTTCTTCGGCTGGTGCAATCAATAGACGGGGAGAGGGGGAAATCATGCTAGCGAACACAACATGCCCACGCCACACTCCTTCCATAGCGCAGAGAACAGGGCATTGTGGGAAATCTTACCGAACAGCTGTCCCTCAGCGCGTCGAACTTGTGTTGAATCTCATCTCTGTGGGCCTGAAGGTGGAAGACACACACATGATCAGATGATGGGCTGTATGTCAGTGTGTGTCGTACAGAGACAGCATCTGCTCAAACGCTTTTGTAAATGTTAGTCCATGTTTCAAAAAAATAAAATGTTTTCATGACCCTTTAAAGGATTAGTTCACTTTTGAAAAAACTTTTGCTGATAATTTCCTCATCCCCGTGTCATCCAAGATGTCCATGTCTTTATTTCCTCATTCGAAAAGAAATGAAAACATTCCAGGATTTTCTCCATATAATGGACTTCAATGGGGACCAAATGGTTCAAGGTCCAAAAGACAGTTAATAACAGTTTCAGATGCAGCTTCAAATGTCTTTAAACGACACCAGACGATGAATAAGGGTCTTATCATGCGGAACGATCGCTTATTTCAAAACTTATTCCAAAAATGTAACTTTTCTAAGGACAAATGCTAGCCTTGCTCTATTCTGTGAGGCGCGTTTGTAACGTCACGTAATACGTAATTATGTTCAAAAGGTCACGGGCGACGTAGCCGGAAGTACAGAGTCAAAATCGTCCGACATCGTTGTTTTACCTTTTAATTTCCTTTTTTTGTAAACGGCGTTTGAGTTAGTTTGCACGTTCAACCTATGCGTTCAACTTGTAAACACTGACTCTGTACTTCCGGCTACGTCGCCCGTGACCTTTTGAACGTAGTTACGTATTACGTGACGTTACAAACGCGCCTCACAGAATAGAGCAAGGCTAGCATTTGTCCTTAGAAAGGAATAAGTTTTGAAATAAGCGATCGTTTCGCATGATAAGACCCTTATTCATCGTCTGGTGTCGTTTAAAGACATTTGAAGCTGCATCTGAAACTGTTATTAACTGTCTTTTGGACCTTGAACCGTTTGGTTCCCATTGAAGTCCATTATATGGAGAAAAATCCTGGAATGTTTTCATCAAAAACATTAATTTCTTTTCGACTGAGGAAAGAAAGACATGGACATCTTGGATGACACGGGGGTGAGGAAATTATCAGCAAAAGTTTTTTCAAAAGTGAACTACTGCTTTAACACCTTCTCTTTGACCTTTACAATTAAACAGCCTGTTTTTGGTTCTTCATTGCTAAGGGCCAGAGGAATATGTCTTAGAATAAATGTGTGTGTATGTGTGTGTGTGTGTGTGTTCACTAGGGGTGTGTGTGTGTGTTTCATCGACTAGTCGACTAGTCGACTGTCACAACCACTAGTTGGCGCTGTTGGCCTTAGTCGACTAGTCGGAAACAAAATGATGACATATGTACAGATATATTTTTTGTTAACTATCCCTTTAAATACAAGCGGCAGTACTATATACTATAAGCACTATAAGGCGCACCTTCAATGACCTATTTTAGAACATTTTTCAAACGTTTGACTGGGTTTGCGTTATGCATCCACTAGATGTGCTAAAGGGAATGCAGCGAGTGCGCGGCGTCAGACGTGAGGCGTTTATTTAGCGTGAGCGCGCTGGGGCGGGCACGTAACTTACATTCGCAGCCAGCTGACAGCAGTGTCTGTTCGTGTGTGTTAGAGAGAGCGCTCGTGAGCGGGAGATATTTTATACAAGGTTGAACTGGCCGTGTGACAAAGCGGGCAGAAGATGGACAGGAGCGCGAGCAATTGATATAATGCGCTCCGGATTATAACGCTTGAGAAAAGGCCGGATTGAGAAAATTAAAGGCTTTTAAGTGCGCTTTTATAGTGCGGAAAATACGAGTACTCTCGCTTTTAGACCAGCACGCGACGTGTTTAATATAGACGCATATTAGCCTACACCAGATTTTCTCTCAAATGTTTGCTTTCACTTTCTATATGGGGAGGCTGCACTTTAGACATAGCCAATTCTGTTTATGTAAATATTGTGTGTATTTAACAGTATTAGCATAATAAGACTTAGTCCAGCGCTGTTTGACAGGCTTCTAATGCCTGTGAGCGTCGGGGAAATGCCGCGCGCTCAGGAAAGCGCACGTTAGAACAGCGCGTGAATTAAATGTTTAACCGGCAAGGCTTATGCAAACAATGAACTTTTGTGAATTGCAGTGTCCCGTACCTATTCATTAACGTGTGATGTGTAGGCTACGTCGCGTTGTACAGTTGAGAGGCGCCAGAACTGATAGAATGCACTGTAACACGATACTACTACGACCATATTTCTTCAAAAGCAGATCGTGGAGACATTTACTATTCGTGATGTCGCACACCGCTAGAATAAACCATTTAACGACTAGTCGACTAGTCGTCGACTGTTATGCAAAACTAGTCGACTAGCAAAAATCAGTAGTTGTGAAACCCCTAGTGTTCACCCTGAGTGCAGTGTGTGTGTGTGTGTGTGTGTGTTCACCCTGAGCGCGGTGATCTCCTCCTCGGCCTCGGCTGTGGTCTCCTCCAGCTCCGTCTTGGCCTGCTGTAATTGGCTCTCCAGCGCGTGTCTCGCGGCCTGAAGACTGCAGATCTGAGACTCTCTCTCCTGCAGAGACAGCGTGAGCTCTGTCACCTGACGCTTGATCTCCAGCTTCTGCTCCTCGTGCTCCAGACCCATCTGAAACACACACACACACAGGTTTGTTATGCTACACTTGCAATGGATTTATACTGTATATTCTGCCCCAACACTAACCCTAACCCTGCCCATCACACACACACACACACAAACCCGACCCCCAAACCTGCCCACCACAGAAAACTTTATGCATTTTTACATTTAAAATAAAACACTGTTTAGTAAGTTTTTAAAACCATTTTAGCCGTTTTGAGTTTCAGAGCACGTCGTGATTTTGGAGACGGCTTGTGGAAGATGTGCACCCGACGACCCCTTGAACTATTCCCACTATGGTTCAGACTGTGGGATGGAGTGTCCACAAATGAATTACTAGGAGTGCTACTTGGTTGTTACAAGGTGTGTTCCTTTGGTGCTTTTCAGTTTGGAGATCCAAAGTGTTTCCCAGATAAACAGTAATCCTGAGGCACTCAAAAGGAAAATAAATATAAAAAGCCTTTATTTAAACTTGGCTATCCATTAAAAACATATGCCAACATGTTTCGGCCTCATTGGCCTTCTTCAGGGCAAATTCAATATGGCAGTCAATAGACTGCAAGCTATATATCTGCATGTAGTCACATGACCTAAAGTCACAGGTGCTCATCTGCACATATCACCTGACAAAGAGCAATAGGAACAACTTACTTTAGATAAGACAAATCACATTTACATATCAGGATAGTTTAAAATATCAATATAAATGGATACATATAACAAGAGGTTACTATATATGGGATGGAGTGTGTTGTCCCGTGGAGGCGAGCGGACCCTCTCACCTCTCTCAGTCTGGTCTCCAGCTCCAGGATACGGCTCTTCCGGCTCTGCTCCTGCTGGCTCATCTTCTCCAGGTGTTCCTCTAGTTTGGCGTTCTGGGCTTCTAGTTTTCCCGCCTGAGACTCCAGGTAAAACTTCTGCTGCCGCAGCTCTGAGATCATCTCCTCCTGAGCTTTCCTGGAAACACACACACACACACACACACACTGGGGTTACAGGCGCATCTCTGCACATGATCTTTGTGCTTACTTTAACACTTTACTTGAAGGGGTGTGCTGTGCATAAGACTGACATGACACCTTCATAATACATGTCATGAATATGAAATAGGGTTTATGCGTGTTAATGACCGTCATTAAGTGTCATTCACTCAATTATGACATTTTTAATGCAAATATGACGCCTTTATTATGACATTACCGAGACAACACAACCTGTCATAAACATGACATAGCAGATTAATGATCAAACTTAATTTAGCACTTAGCTCTATGGGTTAACATTACATTAAACTGTCAGGTGGTTTTGACGTTGGCTGTCATGAGTCATTATAAC
This sequence comes from Pimephales promelas, assembly GCF_016745375.1. The sequence goes on along the minus strand of NW_024121976.1, from coordinate 1,922,295 downwards.
ATTTGTTAAATATTGCAGTTCATTCGTCACCCATTAAATCTAAAACACTTCATTTAAGCGTCAAATCAAAGTTTGTAATGTGATTTAACTCGTAGCTGGATGATTCGATTTTTTTTTAAAGTCCCCCTGTGGTGTAAATCCAGCGTTTAATGTTGTGTATGTGGTGTTTTTAATACGCTTAACCGTGTGTAAGTTGATAAGTGGACAGCATTGCTGAGTATTTCCTCCTTAAAACTGAAAACGCGTCTCAAAAACACGCTTTGAAATCGCTGGCGTTTCTGACGTCACAAACCACCTTGTAACCAATCAGATCAACGTGTGATTGTCAACCAGTGGATCTCTGAGTAAGTGGAGGCGGGGCTCATTTGCATATTCATAGAACCGTGCATATTAAATGAGGCAAGGGTGTCGAGTTACAGTCAAGATATTTTAAGGCATGAAGATTTTTTTAAAGGAAAAACTTGTCATTTTGGTGATTTGGTGACAATTATTGACTACAGGGGGACTTTAAATAATGCTATGAGATGTTTTAAAAATGATATTTTGAATATTAAAGTTTTTTTTTGTGCAAAGCGAGCGACCTACTCGTGTATTATCGTAGAAATGACATATCGCAGACTGTCAGAGAGTCCATTAAATGATGATTATAAAATATCTATTCTAAATTCACTTAACCAGAGTGACTTCTGGAAAACTTCAACACAATATACTGACCCGCGTTCTGTTTTCTATCATGTGACGTGCACGTAGGGTTGGGTATCGTTTGAATTTGAACGATTCTGATTCCGATTCCTTGTTTTGATTCTGGTTCCTAAAGATTCTCGATTCCGATTCTTTTAAGAGGCAGGGTCAAAAAAGTTTAGCTAACCTTGCTAACCAACGGTCTTTCTAAAGGAAATACTCCTTTTGTCACAAATTTTGCATTTTGCCGAGATTTTGTTATTTTTAGAAAGTGAAGCCACACTTTGGACCGCCGACGTGAGCTACTCATGTTCGACTCGCGCGGTTATGCCAACACTTCCGGTAGACGCATCTTCGTTGGTGTTGTTCAGCGATTTCTTCTTCCGGTAGGCGGACTGTGAATATCAAAACTAGGAATTGAAATTTTAACTTTTGAACGATTCCGGGAAAAAAGAAAAGTTAGTCCCGGTTCCAATCGATACTCGATTCTCGATAACCAACCCTACGTGCACGTTAATCCACCAGGGTCTGATACAATTGAGCGAATGTAAAACCAAACCAGCAGCCGGAACCATAGCACTCGGGCCGATGATAATAAACCAGTCTGACCGCGCCGGTTTCTGGCGTCTGAGATCATGTGTTGTGTGTTTCGAGATCATGTGACGTGTTGTCTCTTACATGTTTTTGTGTGTGTAAATGCTGCTGTTGGCCGCCAGTTTGTTGGCCTCGGAGAGCTCAGAGATCCGCTGCTCCAGACTCTTCATCTTGTTGTCCATGGCGTTGATGGTCTGCAGAGAGAAACACGCTCAGGACACAGATGCTCGCTGTTTGAGGAATACGACACGTTGTGCACAAACACACAGCATTGAAAATACGATTTTCAAGCAAAAAGTCGAGAATTTTTATATTTATAGGTTTTATTTTTATAGAGTGAGAATAAAAGTCTAGGATTTGAACTCTTGAAAAAGGAAAAGATCATTAAAGGACGTTTTTGATTAAGGGTTATGCAATTTATACACTACCTTTAAAAGTTTGGGGTCGGTATTATTATTTAATGTTTTTGAAAGAGTCTCTTCTGCTCATCCAGGCTGATCAAAAATATTGTAAAATATTATTCCAATGTAAATCATCTGTCTTCTATGTGAATATACAGTAAAGTGTAATTAATTCCTGAATTTATCATCATTAATCCAGTCTTCAGTGTCACATGACCCTTCAGAAATCACTCTAATATGAGGATCTGATGCTCAAAGGTTAATTAAAATTCAGACAAAATCAATTATTTTATGGCTGCTAATGATAAACTCTTCATAAGGAAAACTTTAATTTGTTATATGGTGTTCTACCTGCAGTTTCACACGGTGAGCATGTGAGTCTGAGATCAGCCATGCTAATCGAGTTAGCTAAAGTCTAGCGGGTTAACTGGATGAAAGGCTTGAAAATGAGAAGAGCTAATGTCACCCCAAATATCAAATGATACATTTATAAATTATATTTATTATAGGGCTGTGAAAAAATTAATTGCGATTAATCGTATCCAAAATAAAAGTCTGTGTTTACATAATATACAGTATTTGTGTGTGCTGTATATAATTATACACACACATGCATGTATATATTTAAGAAAATGTGTTATTCATATATAAAATATTTATATTTATATAATATAGATTATGTATTTATATATATACAGAATTTAAGCGCAAATAATTCTTAAATACATACATGCATGCATAGGTATTTATATATACAAAATAATTATATACAGCACACACAAATATATTATGTAAACACAGACTTTTATTTTGGATGCGATTAATCCCAATTAATTTTTGCACAGCCCTAATTTATTATTACCATGAATCAAGAAATTATATAACATCATTTTAATATAATGTACATAATATTTAATGTTTAAAATCAATAGTGATGCACAATATATCGGTATCGATAGATAATGTATTATTCCTTCAGCTGAGACGCTTCAGATGCGCACTGTTCAACATGATGATTATGAATTGTTTGAAATATGATTGAAATAAAGTCGGCTATATAAAATGATCATGAGAACATAATTGTGCGTTTGGGACGGGGATTTTACTGGTGAGACTTTTGTTTTTGTAATCAGGCTCTTAAAAATTACATAGAAATTTGGCTTTAAATTTATCGGCCGATATATCGGTTATCGGCTTTCAAATATAAAGAATTATCGGTTATCAGCTTTCAAATATAAAGAATTATCGGTTATCGGCTTTCAAATATAAAGAATTATCGGTTATCAGCTTCCAAATATAAAGAATTATCGGTTATCGGCTTTCAAATATAAAGAATTATCGGTTATCGGCCAGAATGTTCATTTCTGTGCATCTCTAAAATTAAACATGTGAACTCATCAGAGAACACATTCATTTATTACCCATAATAGATGTCATGATTATTAACTAATCATCTGGTCGTGGTTATGCAGTTATTTAAGATAATTACATTTTGCCATCTAAATAACAAATTTAAGTGCTCAAAATGCACAATATTGTGCATCTTTTTCCAGTGAAAGAATAAAGAATGTCATAAAACGCTGTTAAAAAGTGCACAAATATATGAATGTTTGTGGGTTTATTCAGACTGCATTAGATTATGTTATAAATAATTATATAAATACTAATATTGCAGCATTACGGTAAACCATCATTTATATTATTATTAATTATTTTATATATGGTTTCAAGCAACAACAAAAAAAAAAATCATGTATCGGCTTACACTGTAAGTGACACGAATAAAACCGAATTAAACCACAATAACTCATAAGGCAACTAACTCCTGATGTGACGGGCTTCAGTCGTGAACTGGATTCTAGTAGTTCAGACGATGGGATTGAACGAGTGTGTGTCCACAGCAAACACAAGCGAACTCCTGAGGAACACACGAGACACTCACTGCTTTCTGCTCACTGATGAGTTTGCATTTCTCACGCGCCTCTTCCTCGTGTTGAGCTCGCTTCTGCTCCAGACTGTCTTTATCAGCCAGATCTGCCTTCATCTGAGCCTCCAGGACCTGCACACACACACACACACACACACACACACACACACACACATTGAGGGGCTGTTTACACCTGGACACATTAGATAGCTATCCAATTTAACAAAACGATTTCATTTACACTTGGCCACATCAATGTGTTTTTGCAAAACGGATATAAACCTGATCTTCAATTCTCGCTGCAGATTTAATGGAGCGCACGTCACCGAAAGCAGCTGCTGCATTTTATTGATCATCAGCTCATTTTAAAGTCAAAAGAGAGCAATATGAGAGCGTTAACAGAACTGGTAAGATTATTTCGTTTCTTAACTTTTAACCAAGATCTCAACCCCTTAACTGTCACCGTGCTGGTACCGGGACGCCTAACTTTACTTCACTATATTTCTATTAAATTCTAATCTAATTATGACAAATTATATATTGAGACTTCTAAATAAATATTCTACCCCTGTTTTGTGTCACAAATTATGTAGGAAGAGTAATTGATGAATTTATGACAAGAGTGCACCTCAAAAAATCTCCATCATAACAGGAGGTCTGACCTTTGTCACAAAAAGTCGATGCACCCTCTTTTAATCATTGAAACTTCTGTTTTTATGCTAAAAATTCATAATAAAACATATAATCTAGTAGTTTCAATAATAAAAAAATATAGTATAATATTATCCTCTAAAAATTATAATATATATATATTATCCTCTAAAATATAATATTATTTTTTATCGCCTTTTTTATTATATCACATATTTTAGTAGTTATCATAAATTAGGTATCATTTGAAAGCTTATAAACTCAGAATTCAACCTGTGAAAACATTGCGTTACCATAGAAACAGTACTTATATTATCAGGCTCCTCCCCTTTTGGGCATCATTATATTTCATAATTTATGATCAAAACCCTTTCTAATCTTGACAAAACACATTGTCAGAAAGGTCAGAGTCTCAAGGTTCCAAATTTTGTGACAAAATTGATATTTGGACAGAAATGTATTAGGAATGTATACAACTTAATTCAATGGAATTCAATGGCTCCCGGTGGCTATTTTTGGTACTACGCCTAAACAAAATCTCATGGGTACTTCAATTTTTGTGATATCAACTTCAAATTTGGAACATAACTTGGTTAGATTTATGGCTTTGATTGTATTTTAATTTTAGAGTAAAAAATATTTTGTAAAATATATATTTTATGTATAATATACAATTGTATATTTGATTTACTGTGAATTTAAACTTCCATAACTTTTTCATTTTTTGAAGCGTTTTATAATCTGCTGAATGTTTTCTTTAAAACCAAAACTTGGCTATATATTCCATAGCATTCTTGAATTTTAACTATTTAAGTGTGAATAGTGCGTTCTCAAAAAGGGGGGTGACAGGTAAGGGGTTAAAGAATCACTTTGATTTGCGATAACATTGACGTTGGCTTGATGAATAGGCGCTCAGCTGCTCATCTGAGGTGATGCGTGTCGCAGCAGCGACGTCATATCTGACTATAACATGACATATAGCCTATAACGCCCTCACACATTTACTTTTTAGCATTTTTGGGAAGAGTAAAATTTGCATATGTGGTTTCAACAACCAGATGCGTTTACACTTGTCCAGTTTCATATGGAAACCGTCCCAGACCTCCTCCTGATGTCTGGAGTGCGTTTCGGAGGGCGTTTACACCTGGTCTTTTCACGATCCGATACCTACCCGATCACAGAACACGCATGAAGTGGCCAGGTGTGACCAGCCCCAAACACATCAGCATGATCACTCACATAATGAACCTGATCAACTAATAAAATGAGAAGAAATGGATCTGAAAGTGATTCCGCATGACAGTTTAATGTAATGTTAACCCATAAAGCTAAGCGCTTTCTTAAAGTAATTGTACCCCCCGTACAATTGTGTTTTGTGTGTTCAGAGTTGAAAAACGATACCCTGTTTTATTCTAGCTTCCTGCATTCTTTTTTATCAACACTTGAATGTGGTTTAGTTTCATAAACACAACAATCTTTTGAGCCAAAAGCTGAGAAAATTGTGTTTTAGTCAAAGACTCCATCCAGATCAGATCCAGAACGATGATCCACACACAGATGGAGTAGATCGAGTCGGTCACAGGGTCAACATTTCACTCAGTAACATTAGGCACTTTAGATTTATATGCCTTTAATGTTGATGGCGGGGAGAGAGTCACTTTTAAAATAAGGAAATTAACCCTTGTGCATCAATTAAAAAAAGTTACACATAGGTAAAAAGAGGACAAAAATGTCCATGTCAAAAAACTGTCATAAAAATGTGACGCTTCGGAGCACAGACTTAAGTTTGGTATCATTTTAAAGAAGACCCTTTGCAAATTATTGCTGAAGTAAAATAATAATAATAAGTAAATCCAAAAAAAGTTATATAGGTATAAGTTTATGAAAATTATTTATAAAATATATATTTTATAATTCAGGTTGAACTCAAAACTGCAATAAAATCCAAGGCATGAATCTAAATAGGTTGTGTTCCAAATTTGAGGATGATATCTCAAAAAATGAGCTTTGGGTAACAGTTTGTTTGGGCGTAGTAACATCTTTTCCCCACTGGAGCTCACAGTGATTGGATTTGAATTTGCAGTTTTTCTCTCTCAGTATTACAAACACACACACATATTTTTTTATAACACACATACTAAACACACTCTTACATCCATACCAACACACCCACACAAATATCGTTGCATAATTTATCCAGTTGGCTCTATAATATGCCGAAGCAGAAAACAGGAATAAAGCGATATTTGTTTTATAGGCCAAACTTAAAAAAGAAAAAAATGGCACCATCTGATAAAACATAGTAAAAAATAAAATTTTGAAGCATTGCCATCAGAATGAAAGCCTCTTAACAAAGATTGCATAATTTTATAGTTAACTGAACCGGGGATTAAAAAATGGCGGTTTCAATGGGGACATTTTTGTCCAAAAGGCGCTGAGAGGGAGTATTTTTTGTACCTAATGCAAAAAATATATTTTTTAAGGAAATGACGGTGAAATAGTAAAATTCCAATAAAAATACACACCTGTGGCAAGTTTTTTGCAGTTAGCTTTAACACAGGCAAAGTGATCAAAAAAACAAAACTGAAAAGGACAAAAATGTCCATAAGGATGCACAAGGGGACATAAATATGGGGATAAAACGATGAATTGTGATTTTTCAGACAAATCTTGATGTGATATGCCCACCGCTAGTCACTGACAGCAGAACAAAGTAGCGATGCATCCGTCATGTTCCTCTTTCATTAACAGACTGACTGGCACACATGACTCTGACTGGCATTAGCTTCATTTCTATACCGTATTACACAATACATATTGTTTCAAAGCAGCGTCACAATAATGAACGAGAAAATCACAGAATCAATGATGCAAACTTCAATTATTTTGCTGTAAAGCCGCTCTGAAAAGATGTGCCGTTATTCCAGGGTTCATACACATCCTGTCAAATTAAACTCCAGGACAATAGAGTGCCGAAGTTACGACGTCACTCTGTAGGCAGTTAGCATTTTAGCATTACGGTTCCCTCGCTCTAAAGCCTATGGGATTGTTGAATGGGTTTGTGCTAAATGGCCTGAAATAAGGTCTGTGGTGAACAAATCCTCTAAATATTTTCACGTTTTGATCTATGACACAGAACACACAGTTATAACCTGCTTATGTTTTTTTTAAACTTTGTGTCTGATTGTGTTTTTTAAAATCTTTATATAGGCTTCAAAATGTATAAATTTTGGATTAACTTGTAAAGATTATCTTGCTAGACAAAACGTGTAAGGGTCACAACTCTTTGTTGAACACAGATCTTATTTTTTGCGATTTTCCAAAAGTCTATGGGGAAAATGCATTGCTTTTCGACCGAGGGAACCCGTGCGCCGCTAGCTTCCGAGTCGTCCTACAAAGTGACGTCGTCGCTTCGGCACTCTATTTAGGACTTTTAAACACTACTTTTATGGTTTTCAAGGACTACAATCAGAAATTGCATTTATCAAACAATAAGGATTTTTTTACAGATTATAAGGTATCCAAAATACAACTTATTTAATAATATATATATTAAATATAAAGTTTATAAAGGCTATTATTGTTCAATAAACTATATTTTATACTACCATGTTGGCATACTTTGCATTAAAAAATTGTACATGTTTTTTCTAAAAAAATAACTCTAATTTCATAAATATTGTATTTAAATAATAAAAGCACCTTTGAAGGACCTCTTCATAAATATGGCTGTGTTCAAGAGTCAAGAAGTCAGATTCAAGCTCACTCCAGCCGTAAGCAGCTCTACAGACGACACGTGTGTGTTTATTCAGCTCAGGTCAAACTCTACCTTGATTTTGTCCTCGTAGAGCCGCTCTTTCTGCACCAGATGAGCTTCCATCCTCTGCGCCGTCGCCTGCGTGTCCCGCAAGTTTTCCTCCAGCTCCTAAACACAAACACACACACACCCCAGCGTCAGGTAACACACACACACAGAGAGCGATGTTTTAAAATCCCATCAGCAGGAGAAGTAAGTGAAGAAATGGACTTGCTTTGAGAAGCCGTGTGCTGGACGGGCCGGCCTGAAGGTGTGTGTGATCCTCATCGAGAGGTGGAGAGGGGTGTGTGTGTGGCAGCAGATGGGACATCTTGTTAGTGTGAGTGTGTGTTCTGTTGTTATATGCTAATCTGCAGGAAACTCAGATGCACAAGGATGACGGTGCAAAGACAAACGTGACTAGAGGCCTGTGTGTGTGTGTGTGTGTGAGTTCAGCAGGTTAAGGAGGCGTGTAAGTGCTCTAATCTCTGCTAGTCTGATCCGTCTCTCTCACCAGTATCTTCTCGGCCATCTGTTGGATCTGCTGGGATTTGGTCTGGATGTCGTCCTTCAGTTTATTCTCTCGGCGCTCCACCATCTCCAGACGCTTCACCTGGTTTTCCAAAGTCTTTCTGCCCTCCTGACAGCACCAAAGTAAAGATTTAACACTTATCATAGATTCAGGAAATCACATGAAAACGGTCGAAATCATATTTCGGATAAAGAAACTGTTACTGAATGTTCGAGAAAATTAAGGATATTTAACCCCCAAAATATCATCATTACTGTAATTCAAATGTGTATTAGAGCAAAATACATCATGGTAGTATTTTTTATTAATGAAAAATGTAATATTTTTACTAGGGCTGTGCAAAAGATAATTGCGATTAATCGCATCCAAAATAAAAGTCTGTGTTTACATAATATATTTGTGTGTGCTGTATATAATTATTTATGCATGCATGTATATATTTAAGCTTAAATTCTGTATATTTATAAACACATAATCTATATTGTATAAATACAAATATTTTATATATGAATAACACATTTTCTTAAATATATACATGCATGTGTGTGTATTTATATATACAGCACACACAAATATATTATGGAAACACAGACTTTTATTTTGGATGCGATTAATCGCAATTAATTTTTGCACAGCCCTAATTTTTACTCATGAAGGATACGTTATATTGATCAGGTGACAGTAAAGAGATTTATAATGTTAAAAAGTTGTTTTTTTAACAAAAATTCTGGAAAAAAACAAACTTTTAAACACTGATAATAATACTCATAATAGTTTCTTGATCATCAGATCCTCATATTAGAGTGATTTCTGAAGGATCATGTGACACTGAAGACTGGAGTAATGATGATCAATTCACAGGAATATTCACATTTACATCATTATAATATTTTACTCTTTTTGATCAAATAATGCATGCAGAATAGACACTAACATAATAAACACAATAAACATCTTGCTTATTGATAAATAATTACTATGTATTGATTAACAAATGTAAAGCGATACATTTGTTACTGTATTTGTTAATCTTTGTAAAAGTTAGTTAATAAAAATAAAGCTATTCATTGTTAGTACAATATTTTAATAAAGTATTAGTAAATGTTGACATTAAAATTAACTAAGTGCAGTTCATTATTAGTTCATGTTAACTAATGAACCGAATCATCGAATCAAGGTGTTAGCGTGACCTGATTTCTAGCGGATTATCTGTGTGCGGTGAGGGTCGCACCTCGGTCTCCCGCAGGCGTCTGCGCAGTGTGTCGCTGGGGTCAGATTTACTGCGCAGACGCTCCAGATCTCGCTCCAGACGCTCTTTGGCCTGACGGATGTTTTGCAGCAGCTCCGTGGCTTCAGTGCTCGCCTTCACCGCCTGCGGGGTCAGAGGTCACACATTAAATATGTGACCCTGGATCACAAAACCAGTCACATGTCGCACGGTTTAGCCAAAAATGCACTGTATGGGTCAAAATGATCAATTTTTATTTAATGCCAAAAATCATCAGGATATTAAGTAAAGATTGTGTTCCATGGAGATATTTAGGTCATTTCCAAGTAAGAGCAAATATACTGTAAGACTGCAAACGAATTAATCATATAAAATATTGAATATTATAAATGTTACAGTTTTCAATCTACGACCTTCAGATCCTCTAGGGGACAGTGAAGACATTTATACAGTTTTTTTATTCGCTTTGGTACTATTTTCACAAGTAAGGTGTACATTTTCAAAACTCTTAGTGCTAATATCATCAAAAGTGCACTTTTTTCAACCATTTCATCATGTTTTCAACTGTGTTAGTACAATTCACACAATCACAAAGTATCCTTTTCACAACACAAAATAAGTGTTTCATCTACATTATTGTTTCATTCACAGTAAAGCTCTTACTATCAAACTTTTGATTTGCATCTCGTTTTGTTCAGTTTAATACTTTTGTCTATTATTTAATCCAACAGATCTTAATGGTTAATCAATGAATCATTTGGTAAACCTATAGATTTTCATTTCAGCAATATACACTATATGGATTTTGAGAACTACAGAAATAAAATGTGTGTTTGTATGAATATTTACAGTAAATTACATGTAACCACACATGATGAATACTCGTTATAGCTAATTGATTTCACATAGTGGTAACCACAATTGGCCACTATATACAGTAATGTGTGCACTAAATGTTATGTTTTGTTCTCATTTAGTTACATTTCATTATAGAAAGTATACCTATGTTACAATTATATCTGAAAAATAAAAACTATAATTTGCCTAAATGATTGTAGGGGATGTCTTCATTGATCCTTACAGTAACTTGATTACATATATGATGGATATTTGGAAATTATAGATTATGTAAATGTTGGGTACTGTAAGTGTATTGCCTAATGTTACAGTAAAACTGTGTAATCTGTCTTTTATAGTACTGTAGCATATTCATTTCAGCACTTCTAAGGCCGATTTGAAACATGAATCTCGCATTGTTTGCTGTTGGATGAACTGATTGTTAAAAGTACTAAACTGAAAGAAGATCATATTGTTGTGTTTCAGTGATTAAACCAAATGTTCTCATTACATATTACAATAATCTTGTGTTTGAAATAATGATTATGTGGACTGAAAACATGTGCAACGGACTGAAAGCATTACATCAGGTTTTGAAAGAATGACGAGCTGCGTTACAAGTGTGATCAGTTTGGGTTTTTGTACTAAGAGTTTTGAAAATGTACACCTTACTTGTGAAAATAGTACCAAAGCGAATAAAAAAAAAACTATGTAATGTTACAAAAGATTATATTTCAACCAAATGCTGTTCTTTTGCACTTTCTATTCATCAAAGAATCCTGAGAAATAAAATGTATGACTGTTTCTACAAAAATATGAACCGTTTTTTTTCAACACTGATAATAATCATAAATGTTTCTTGATCATCAGATCATCATACTAGGATCATGTGACACTGAAGACTGGAGTAATGATGATAAATTCAGGAATAAATGACACTTTACTGTATATTCACATAGAAAACTTTTAAGTTCTAATATTATTTCAGATTTTCAGGACACGCGGTACCTTTGAGAGTTTGTCCTGCAGCTCCTGGATCTTCAGCTGCTGTTCGGTGTTTGTCTGAAACACAGAATCCTCATGAAGTCGGTCGTGAGTCACACACACACACAGCAGATGAGTGTGTAATTAGAGTTATAGACATGTTCAGTTATTGACAGAGACGTAACACTGATTCAAAGAGGCGTTTAGCACCAGGACGGCGAGGAAACCATAGAGATGATCTCAGTGAAGTGCGTCTAAAACTACTGATGTGTGATTTATCGCTCACTATATCATGTGTTAATGTCCTTATTTATTATTGGCATCAGGATGATATTGAACACAAGTAATATGAGGGCTTTTGTGTTCCTGCAAACCTGGAAAACTCTCTTCATTTGACAGGATTCAAAGTAGCCTACAGAACAATGGCCCATCATGATGCACAAACAAAACAAAAAATTAAATACATAAATATATATTAAATAAATTAAATATATTAAATAAATAAAAGAAAACGAGATGGACAGGAGGACACCTGTCGAGGCTTTCTCCGTGTATGGCACAAGATGACAAATAAAACATTCAATTAAGCAAAAAATATAATCATTTAAAATAAAAGAAAACACAATAAAACATGGCCCATTTTATAACAAAATAAATAAATACATAATCAATAAATAATTAATCCAATTAAAAACAATTTAAATAATATAATAAAATAAAACATCAAATTAAACATCAAATTATTCTTGAATAATGTTGATATTTTAATCTGTGTTGTATGTATCTGTATTTATTTGTGTCGGGGGACTGCAGATGTAAATTAGCCTAAGGCTAACTCTGGTGTAATGCATCAAATGTTTACATTTATGTTATTAATTGCACATGGTCCCTTTTAAATAAAAATCAATCCAATCCAAACAAGAAATAGAATGAGATTTCTCTGGGAAAAAAAAAAAAAAAATTACTTAAACAATAAATAAAAAATAAATATAATAATTGAAAATAAAATAATAAAAATAAAACATTAAATTAAACAAGAAAAAAAAAATGAGCTTTCCCTGTATTTGGCCCAAGATGGAAATTAAAATATAACAAAACATAAAATATAAATTAATAATAAACCGTAAAAAAGTGCCATGTTATTGGTAAACTCCCCTGCATCTATACACAGCTCTGGCGATGACCGAGTATCAGCAGTGCTTGAATTTCTGATATTAATAGATCAGCTTATCATCACATAATATAAAAACATTTATTCATACAGAAGTGTGTCCTCTCAAAACTAAACTACTTGACCGGAGAGAGATTTGAGTATGAAGAGAAAGTGAGCATCATTGAGGACGATTGACACACACTTATCTGAGTCTAATCTGATGACGGATGAATTATTGCTTTCAGTCATTCACGTCGAGGGACACCAACAGATTTCTGATGGATTTCAGTCGTGGTGTGTTTGTACCTTCTCGAGTTTAGAGAGCAGCTCCTCCACCTCCGCTTTGCCCTGTTCCTTCGCCTGAACACACACACACACACACACACACACACACACAGGATCAGAGTAGATTGCATAAGTTCAGCATTATATCTAATCATGCATATTCTCCATCATTAACGTACACATGAACCGGGATTACAGGGGCAATAATCAGTAATGTTTAAACCAGGGCCACACACACCCTGTGGAGCCGGAGCCGTGGCCAGGACTGTTTGCGGCTAACACACACTGTGTGCAGCTCCTCCATCCAATGATCACACACAGCTTTGAGCTGCATTACTTCTGATCACAAACAGTCTCTGCTTTCAAATAGTTTTCCAGATTTCCAGAGTGTGTGAATGTGTGCTTGCTTGTTTGTGAGCATATGTGTGTGTGTGTGTGGACCAATAATGGTTCTTCCTATATCTAGACAGCTATACAGTGACCAAGTACTATAGAGCACACACACACACACACCTTCTGCATCCTCTGCTGGTACTCGGCTGCTTTCCTCTTGAGGTCTTCGCTGGTCTGTCGGGACTCTCTCAGCTCGGTCTCGTACAGGTCGCTCCGTCGGCGGGCGGCAGAGAGATCCTCCTCCAGCTGTCTGACGGTCACCTGCATCTCCTCCAGCTGAGCGTGATACTCCTACACACACACACACACACCCCGAGAAACATCAGCTCAAATATGAAGTTCATGCATGTTCAGCACCTTTACGCACAAACAGGTCATGTTTGTGTCTCACACACACACACACACACACAAATGTTTCAGTGCAGGACGAAAACACCGGCACAAACTCCAGAGGGATCTGACGTGGTACACTTGGTCATTCACACGCCATCGAGTTCCCAGGTTGTCGTCACAATTGTGATCTTGTCATTCACACTCTGTGTGTGTGTGTGTGAGAGAGAGAGAGTGAGTGTAAGTTTGTGTGTGTGTGTGTGTGCGCGTGCGAGTGTGTATTTGAGTGCGAGTAAGTTTCTGTGTGTGTGCGCGCGAGTGTGTATTTGAGTGAGTGTGCGTGAGAATGTGTGATTGAGTGCTAGTGTGAATGATTGAGTGTGTGTGAGATTAATAGTGGGAAAATATTTGTAAAATTACTAATTTTTCACTCGGGTTGAGTGATTCACTTCATTATTGGATGATTCAGCATTTTTGAACAAATCTCTTGAGTGAATGATTCAGTGACTCACTTAGTTACTGGATGAATCAGTGTTTTTGAACAAATCTCTCGAGTGAATGATTCAGTGACTCACTTCATTACTGGATGATTCAGCATTTTTGAACAAATCTCTCGAGTGAATGATTCAGTGACTCACTTCGTTACTGGTAAATGGTAAATGGACTGCATTTATATAGCGCCTTCATAGACCTAATGGCCACCAAAGCGCTTGCCTCACATTCACCCATTCATACACTCATTCATACACCGACGGCAGTGTCAGCCATGCAAGGCGCCAGCCAGCTCGTCGGGAGCAGCTGGGATTAGGTGTCTTGCTCATGGACACCTCGACATTTGGTCAGCTGGAACCGAGGATTGAACCACCAACCTTTCGGTCCGTAGACAACCCACATGAACCACTGAGCCACTGCCACCCCAGTACTGCCGTGTTTTTGAACAAATCTATTGAGTAAATGATTCAGTGACTCACTTCATTACTGGATGAATCAGTGTTTTTGAACAAATCTTTTAAGTGAATGATTCAGTGACTCACTTCATTACTGGATGATTCAGCATTTTTGAACAAATCTCTAGAGTAAATGATTCAGTGACTCACTTCATTACTGGATGAATCAGTGTTTTTGAACAAATCTCTTGAGTGAATGATTCAGTGACTCACTTCATTACTGGATGATTCAGCATTTTTGAACAAATCTCGTGAGCGAATGATTCAGTGACTCATTTCATTACTGGATGATTCAGCATTTTGAACAAATCTCTCGAGTGAATGATTCAGTGACTCACTTCATTACTGGATGATTCAGCATTTTTGAAGAAATCTCTCGAGTGAATGATTCAGTGACTCACTTCATTACTGGATGAATCAGTGTTTTTGAACATCTTGTGAGTGAATGATTCAGTGACTCACTCATGTTTTAACAGTCTCTTGTCTCCACCTACTGGTGTAACGATGTAATGATTCAATCTTTATTTATAGCGTCATGTTTATTTATAGCGTTACTGTAGACATCAGTGTTGATATCTTAACTATAAACTTTTATCCAGCACTTCTATGATAATCTGAATGAGTGTAAGACAGAAATGATGATACTCATTTGGGAATAAGATCGTGTGGGTGTTTGAATCAAGATCATGATCACGATTCATCGCGCAGTTCTAGTGTGTGTGTGTGAGAGAGAGCGAGTGAGTGAGATTGTGTGTGTGTGTGTGTGAGTGAGTGATATTGATCGTGATCTGGATGAGATTTCCTGAGACGTCAAGCAGGTTGACACATAATGACTTCAACGTAACGAGAACAAAGTGTCTAGCATGCTAATAAACACTAACAGAAGCTTTACGGTAGTGTGTGTGTGTGTGTGTGTGTGTGTGTGGGATATACATGTATACAGACAAGCTGAAAAGATTTCAAACTAATCTGGAGAAATTCTACACATAAATATATCAAAATCCCGCCACTTTGTGATTAAGCCTTTTTGAGATCCCAGCATGCTCAGGGTTTACACCAGCGCACACACAGAACCAGCAGAACTCAGACAGCATGTTTGCCTTATGACTGTGAAAAACCATTGAGACATAATAAACTTCATATATATATATAGAGAGAGAGAGAGAGAGAGATATTTGTGGTGAAGTGAGTGTGTTCACCTGCTCCTTGATCTCCTGGAGTTTGTTGCTCTGTTCTCTGATGTCATGGAGGAGCTGGAGAGCTTTATCATCTTCCTGTGACACTTCGACTCGAGCCTGTTCCAGACTGCGCTTCAGGCTCTACACACACACACACACACGTTATGTTGAGATGCTGGAACGCAAGGTCAGAACACAAGATGACCAGCGTGCCAAGAGTGGCTTTATCAGTGAGTATTTGCATTAAAGGCGGGACATCGAGAGCGCAGATACGACGTCAAGACAGTTTTGCTGTTCTAGATGCAACAAAACAACAGATACGTCCATCAAAGAGTGTGTGTGTGTGTGTGTGTACTGATAAAGTCCTGCCTTGTCAGACACTCCCGGTACACACACACACTGTGGGCCTTTCTGACTAGAGCCAGACCGATATTATCGGCCGGCCGATATTAGGCATTTTCCATAATATCGGTATCGGCAGTTATAATGGCCGATAAATGAATATTTAAAAAATAAAATAAAAACGGACAAAACACGCTTCAATCATGTCTCCTTGGCCTGTTATATTGAAAATGTATGTTTTAAAACTTGCAGTATGATGTTATCTATTGCTCATCATAGACTAGCTAACCACAAAGCTAGCTAACGCCACTATCATCAGTGGAAGACCGCTAACGTTAACATTAATGAGCTTGGAAACCACAATGAACTTTTTCTGCCTAAATAAAGTAATTATTACTGTATTAATAACTAGCATATCTCTAGTTACAGTCCCTGCATTGTAAAATGTAAGTTATACTTGCGAGGAGTGAACATTTAGACATAGAGAAAAAGTATCAAACGTATCTTGTGCAGAAAAGTTCGCTTTTCTTTTACACGTGTGTGAAATCCAACAATATTTAATAATAAAAAAAAAAAATATCGGCCGATATATCGGATTTTAAAACCCAAAAATATTTGTATCGGTATCGGCCTTCAAAATCCTTTATCGGTCGGCCTCTATTTCTGACCAACCAGCAGATCACCAGCTAATTAGACCAATTCAGATTTATATGCAACTGACCTAAATGGCTGAATATGTTAATTATGTCTAATACTGAAATATGTAGTCGAAAGATTTAAGTTAAAAAAAAAAAATCCATAATGTTCTATGCATATTTTGGACAATGGGGGGCGCCATTTTAGTTGTGCAGTGCATTCTGGGATTTTTATGTTTTTTCTTTATTAGAATTTTTTTTCAAAAAAAATAAAATAAATACTGATATGATGTATTGTATGTAGGATTGTGTTTTACTCTAAAAGGTACTTCAATAATCTTTGTCTTATTTCCAAAATCATCATGTTACAGTGTGGCGTGTGATGCGATTGGTCCGCTGGTTAGTCCAATCAATCACATGATCTATTAAGTCACATGTGCATCCAAGAATTTATTCAGTAAATGTGTTTCTATCGTAGTTTGTGCATTTTTTATCAAATAAAAAAAAAAAGATTCATCTTATTTTAGAGAATGCTATCTTTATGCACATTTTAATATTTTTTTTACATTTTTTAATGCAATATCCCACGGTTGACATAAAAGCACAGCTATCTGTCTGCTGGTCCACTCACGCTGCATTCGGTGATGTAGGTGGCGAGGTCCTGTTCCAGGATGCTCCTCTGGGTCTCGGAGGCTTTGAGCTCCACATCCTTCTGCTGGAGGACTGACTCCAGGTCAGTCATCTTACGCTGAAACCGCGAGATCTCCTGCTCCATCTGAGCGGCCACAAACACAAGCACCAGGTCTAAATGCATTTTACAGCAGCGCTCAGACAACGCAAACACAACCTGTGCTAACACAAAGTGGCGACACTTTACAAACGGTTTCGTTCTCCAGTGAACGTGTTTGACTGTACACATGATTTCTGCGGCGCGGCTGGACTTCAGCTTGGATTTAACTGGGAATATCCCAGTTATTAGCGCAGTGTTCATTCAGAATAGGTGTGTGTGATACTGACAAAAGAAATCAGCATCTAAATATTTAGTCGATAAGGATAATTACACAATATTTTCCTAAGTGTGTTTTTGTACCGTGGACGGATGGCTCTTTTACTTTTTATAAACAGAACTCGTAAACATTTCAATTGAACTAACTAAGGAATTGATTTCCAGGTGCATTTGTACGTATATAAGGCCCTTATTAGATACATCCATCATGTCAAATTCGTGCATTTAAATCAAATTCAACTGGAATAATAAGACACTATACACCGATCAAATAAAATCAGTATCAACAGGTAAATATATACAGGTGAAACCGTGAAACTGGAAAAATGAGAATATGGTGCAAAAGTTCATTTATTTCAGTAATTCAACTTAAAAGGTGAAACTAATATATATATACTCATTACATGCAGTGTTGGGTGTAATTACTAGGTAATTAGTTACTGTAATTTAATTACTTTTCCATTGAAAATGTAAAGTAAGGTATTACACTTCATTTATCTGTAATTTAAATTACAGTTACTTCTGATGTAATTGAGATAAATATCGTGTGTGTCGTGTTCGTATGCATTTTATGAGGTGTCTAAATTGTCCGACTGCACTTTGTACAAATTCATATGAATTCGTAAAATATGTATGAAAAAAGTGTGAAATGTCATGCGATCAGACATAAAACAATAGTGGGTTTAACATCAAAATATATTGTCTGATGTTAAAAAGTATGTTTTTATAATGTAACCTTCTCCACCTTGGTCAGTTTAAGGATAATTCATGCAATTTTATAGTATTTATTTGAAAGAATTAAAACTGATTCATGTCTATCCTTCTATTATTCAGCTGGTTGAGATTGAAATGGGATTTTGAAAGTAATTAGTAATTAAAAGTACTTAAATACTTTTCAGAGAGAGTAATTAGTACAGTAATCTAATTACACTGTTGAAGAGGTAATTTAGTAACTAGTAATTAATGACTTTTTTAGAGTAACTTACCCAACACTGATTACATGCAAAGTGAGATATTTCAAGCCTTTATTTGTTATAATTTTGATGATTATGGCTTACAGATATGAAAACCAAAATTAAAATATTGTGAAAAGGTTTTGGAAAAGGATGGCATTGGGGTGAGTAAATCATCAGGAAATGTTCATTTTGAGCACATTGTCGCATTTTTCTTCTAGAAACGAACTTTGTTGTATTATTTCCATGTTATCGCTGTGTTATATAGGTAAAGGTGGCTTGACTTGACGTGTCTCTGCGCTCTTACCTTGTGACATTTGTCTTGAGTGTCTTGCAGTTCTTTGCTTTTGATGTGCAGTTTTTTTTCCATGGAGTTGGTCTTGGCAGGAGAGTGGAGTCCTGCGCCGACCGACCTGACGACACAGAGAACAACGAACCCATATTCACCACAGCAGAACATTAACACTCATCCAGAGCCCATAATATACAGCCAGGAGAGAGTGAGTGCTTGTTTTCTTTTCACATTCATTACACACCCCATTAGTTTCATGTGAATTCATTATTCAATTCAACACCAAAGAACATAACCTTTACATTAGGCTTGGGCAGTATTACGGTAATATGGTATACCGCGGGATCTAAAAATAGCAACGGTATCAGTTTCTTATAAGACAGCTGAGCAATAATTTAAAAAAAACACATGCAAACCTTAAGACTGAAATTAAGATTGTGAACAAAAACAAACAAACTATATTGACTGTTTTCACACGGGCTTGCCAAACTACCCTCCCACCTCGTTGACTCCGCCCCCTGTCAGCTATTGGTCCGTCAAACACACAGACTCCTCCCACTCACACCACTGCCCGTTTACGCACAGGTTTGCCAAACTTTCCTCCCACCTCGTTGACTCCGCCCCCTGTCAGCCATTGGGCAATCAAACACACAGACTCCTCCCACTCACACCACTGCCTGTTTTCACACGGATTTGTCAAACTCCTCTCCCACCTCGTTGACTCCGCCCCCTGTCAGCCATTGGTCCGTCAAACACACAGACTCCTCCCACTCACACACCACTGCCTGTTTTCGCACGGATTTGCCAAACTCCCCTCCCACCTAGTTGACTCCGCCCCCTGTCAGCCATTGGTCCATCAAACACACAGACTCCTCCCACTCACACCACTGCCTGTTTTCACACGGATTTGCCAAACTCCCCTCCCACCTCGTTGACTCCGCCCCCTGTCAGCCATTGGTCCGTCAAACACACAGACTCCTCCCACTCACACACCACTGCCTGTTTTCGCACGGATTTGCCAAACTCCCCTCCCACCTCGTTGACTCCGCCCCCTGTCAGCCATTGGGCCGTCAACCACACAGACTCCTCCCACTCACACCACTGCCTGTTTTCACACGGATTTGCCAAACTCCCCTCCCACCTCGTTGACTCCACCCCCCGTCAGCCATTGGTCCGTCAAACACAGACTCCTCCCACTCTCACACCACTGCTCGTCGTCAGCATAGTAATATGTGGAAAGCATCACAGACACTCTTCAGGAAGCCAAACTACTGTTGGATTCAAGTTGAAAATGTCTCTCAGAGGATTCGAAGACAGAAAGAAACGCCTAAATATAGAGAAGCGAACGCCTACGACGGCATAAAAAGACATGTGAACCTTAATACAAACCAACAAAGACAGGAAACAACTCGAGCTCCCACATGCATCATATGTCAGTGATTCAGAACTGAGTAAAGTGTGTCTGACGGATGAATGCGCTCCAAAAATAAAGAGTAAAATCCCAGTGGCCGCACAAACACAACAAACATTACACTAACGGAGAGAGAGAGAGAGTAAAACGGACACAAATACTGCAGCGGAGGGCCAGAGCGAACCAATCGGCTCGTGAATATCGGCCGTGCTGACGGCTCGTCCACCGAGAGCAGAACCAAACAACAATCACCACCTGAAGAAGAGAAAACACATCGTTTCCTAACTCTATACAGGGATAATACGGTGCTTCAATCTCCATTTCTGGAGCTTCTTCAGGAATAAATTAAAGGATTAGTTCACTTTTGAAAAAACTTTTGCTGATAATTTACTCGCCCCCGTGTCATCCAAGATGTCCATGTCTTTCTTTCCTCAGTCGAAAAGAAATGAAGGTTTTTGATGAAAACATTCCAGCATTTTCTCCATATAATGGACTTCAATGGGGACCAAACGGTTCAAGGTCCAAAAGACAGTTAATAACAGTTTCAGTGCAGCTTCAAATGTCTTTAAACGACACCAGACGATGAATAAGGGTCTTATCATGCGAAACGATCGCTTATTTCAAAACTTATTCCTTTCTAAGGACAAATGCTAGCCTTGCTCTATTCTGTGAGGCGCGTTTGTGACGTCAGTAATACGTAATTATGTTCAAAAGGTCACGGGCGACGTAGCCGGAAGTACAGAGTCAGTGTTTACAAGTTGAACGCATAGGTTGAACGTGCAAACGAACTCAAACGCCGTTTACAAAAAAAGGAATTAAAAGGTAAAACAACGATGTCGGACGATTTTGATTCTGTACTTCCAGCTACGTCGCCCGTGACCTTTTGAGCGTAATTACGTATTACGTGACGTTACAAACGCGCCTCACAGAATAGAGCAAGGCTAGCATTTGTCCTTAGAAAGGAATAAGTTTTGAAATAAGCGATCGTTTCGCATGATAAGACCCTTATTCATCGTCTGGTGTCGTTTAGTGTCACGGGCCCACCGGTGGGCCCAAATCCATTACATTTTTAAAACAGTATTATCCTATACTAAATCTAAACTAATCTTGACAAACTATACATCATTTGAATGCTTAGAATCTCTAGTTTTCATATTTGGTGATTGGTTTTCAAAATATATTACAGAGGAGCCGTAATTTATCAATTTGCAACAAGAATATTTTCATACTCTTTCATACTTTCATACTCTAACCTTTATTTTGAAATTGTGATGAACATGAAAAATCATGAAAGAAGGGTAGAAACCTGTTTGTTTTCATGCCAAGAGTCCAAAAGAAAGCCTCCATTCAATTATTTTATAATTATAATAATTATTATTTCATATGGAAATGGAGGCGCCCTTATATGGGCAGTAATGGAGTCAGGTTGTGCCCTAGTGAAAAAGTTTGGTACTGCGCCCAAACAAAATCTCACTGAAAGCTCATTTTTTGAGATATCAACCTAAAATTTGAAACACAACTTGTTCAGATTTTTGGCTTTGATTTTTTTTAGCAGTTTTAGAGTTGCCAGGTTTTGAAAATATATATTTTATATAAAATATGAATAATTAAATTTTTTATATTGTACATTTTCATAAACTCAAACTTCTATAACTTTTCTGTTTCACATTCTTAATTTCTTTCACTTCTACAAAAATCTGCCAAATGTCTTCTTTAAAACGAGACCATTTTTACGTCTATATTCCAGAGCGTTCTTGAATTACAACCATTTAAGTTTGAAATTTGCATTTTCATCTATATGACACTTAAGGGGTTAAAGACATTTGAAGCTGCATCTGAAACTGTTATTAACTGTCGTTTGGACCTTGAACCGTTTGGTTCCCATTGAAGTCCATTATATGGAGAAAATCCTGGAATGTTTTCATCAAAAACCTTAATTTCTTTTCGACTGAGGAAAGAAAGACATGGACATCTTGGATGACATGGGGGTGAGTAAATTATCAGAATTTCAGCTTTTTCTTTTGTTTCCGCCACCAAATAAAACATTTTTTATAAAAGATTATTGCGACGTTTTATCTCACAAATTGCATGTTTATATCTCGCAATTTTGACTTTTTAATATCAGAGGAAGAGCCTGATGCTTCAAGACCCCCTCGAGAGCATCTAAATGCGCACAGCAGATAAATAATCTTGATTTCGGCGAGGTCTAGCGAGATTAGAGGTTCTGCCTGTACAGCAGTCCATTACCCACGCGTACGCTTACAAACTTCCCTTCAGAGAAACCGACGCGTCCCAGGGCTCGGCCCACAACCGACTTCATAATTGGGCCTTTAAGTGTAATTATAGGATATGCATTTCAAATTGAGGATGTAGGGAGAAAATAACCTGCGATGGGGAAAATGTGCCGTTTAGTTGGCATCAATAAAGGTTTCAGGTGCAATTCAATTACAGCATTAACATCGAACTATTTTTGCACTCAAACACTTGAGAAGCGTCTCGCTCTTTCTGCCTGATGTGGGCGTCAGCTGACGGATGGAGACACACTCACCCGTTCTGCGAATACAGAAGCCATTGATCTGCAGGAATGCATTGCTTATTCTTAGCTCGACCGGCGGACGAAGACGAGGCTGACTCACGGCTTGTGTTCGGTTAATGTTCTCCCAGCATTCCTGTGGTGTTCAAACATCGATCGGCCATCGAGAAAGGTCAAGTAAATGAGTGTGGCAGGCTCCTCTCCTGGAGCGTCTGCAAGATGAAACAATCCCTGCATCCACCATTACGGTTCTTTAAATCTGTTTATCCCTTCAAACTCATCTTTGATCACCAAAAATGCTTTTTTTCCTTGTCTTCCCGTCTTAAAATATCTTGAATGTAACTCGACACCCTTGCCTCATTTAGTGTGCGTGGTGTTATGAATATGCAGATGAGCCCCGCCTCCACTCACTCAAGTTGATCTGATTGGTTACAAGGTCGTTTGTGACATCAGAAACACCAGTGATTTCACACCGTGTGGCTGTTTTTGAAAATAAATTACCGAGGAGCAGTAATTTATCAATTTGCAATTCAGGCCTTTATTTTTAAATGACAACAAACATGAAAAATCATGATAGATTTGTAGAGACCTCAGTTTGTTTTCATACCAAGAGTTCAACCAAATCAATGGTTACGTTACAGATTCTCACGCAAATATGTATGTGCTCTTTTTATGTGTTTATTAGAGGTTAAATTTAAACAAGATACAGCCAAACCACCCATACTACTTCTGAATCGGATGTCTACTTCATAAATCGCATGAAAATTATGGAAATACATGTTTCAGATCTCTCAAAACATATGAAAATGGAGGCGCCCTTAAATGGTCAGTAAGGAAGCTTGGCTGTCCATCTAGTGAAAAAGTTTGGTACTGCACCCAAATAAAATCACACTGAAAGCTCATTTGTTGAGATAAAACCAAAAACATGTTCAGATTTTTGGCTTTAATTTTCTTGCAGTTTTAGAGTAAAATATATTTTGTAATATATATATATATATATATATATTTTATACAAAATATAAATAATTAGGGTATATTTTTTACATTGCACATGTTCATAAACTTCTGTTTCACTTCTATAATTTATTTCACATCTACAATAATCTGGCAAATGTCTTCTTTAAAACAAGACCAACCACAGGTCTATATTTCCAAAGCATCCTTGAATTATAACCATTTAAGTTTGGATAGTGATTTTCATATCTAAGGGTTAATGACAGACAGCAGCAGGTTTATTGTTATTGTTATGTGTATTCATTTTTTTTTCGTTAATGAACTATACTTTATTGTTTTCGTTTGGGCCATGGGTCCATCTAACGAATAATTGATCTGACTGCCTGTCGTATCTTTTTCTTTAATTGATTGCGTCTTACCCCCAGCAGACGTAATAAAGATCCAATTTACTGATACATATCAATATACTGAGCATCACGAGTCAAGTAATTAAAGTAAAACAATGCGATTAAACATCTTGCATGCCAGCAGCCATCCACATATTAACAGAGGAAAAACATCTCATTATTATTTCCCGGTCAGAATTATAAACCACTTCCCAGATAATTTCTCACAGTGTTTCTCACGGTGAAACCTCAGATATGCATGATACATCCGCCACCATATCGGTATCGGCCAATATCGGTTCATTTTTAATGTTATTTAATGTAAATAAAATGTGTCTGATATATTAGAGTCAATAAATAATGTATTATTTCCTTCAGATGCGCACTGTTCAACATAATGATTATGAATTGCTTGAAATATGATTGAAATCACTTCAAAAAATGAAAATACAGTGTGCAGCGCAAGCCTGTCATATCGGCCTCATAACATTATCATGAGAACATCATACATAACTGTGTTTGGGACGTGGATTTTAAATGGTGAGACTTTTGTTTTTGTAATCAGGTTCTCAAAAATTAGATTTATCTGCCGATATATCGGTTATCGGCTTTCAAATATAAAATATTATCGTTATCAATACATTTTTCATATTGGTGCATCCCTACTGAAATCCTGATGTCATATACTAATGCTTCAGCCATTGAAAAGGCAAAATTGGACCAAATTTTTAATTCTGTCATCATTAACGCTTGGAGCCAGACCGTCTCTGGTAACTCTATGGTAAAATATGCACGAACAGAGAAATAGAGTCGACATGAGGGCGAGAGAATGCTCATTATTATTGCACAAACTATTCTTATACTGACAAACTAGACTTCCTTTGAATTATCTATCCAGACGCCGCACCTCAAATAACCATGAGTCACAGAGAAGAGGAAACCACCTACACACCGTCGGCCATTACAGTGTGAACCTACAGGACACACTCCAATTAGAGCACTGCCTCCACTGAAAACACACCATCTCCCCAGAGATGCTTCAGCATGACATCTCATATCATTAATGCGCTTTTACTCCAGAATAAGGTGAATGTCAAACGCCACTGAAGCGATCTCTGCCGGCTAAATCATCACGATTACAGCAGAGCGTGTTGCTTAGTCAATTAGTTCTTACAATGACAAACGTGGGCTGATTTACTGTCAGACAGGAATGTGTCGAAGAGCGCGATCGGCTATCCTTTATTTTACGTCAGCTGTTATTCATGTGTCATCATTAGGTGGCGGTGTATTCCTTGTGTAGTTTTGACTTCATTGTAAGCCTGTTTAGATCAGCCCAATGGAGGCATCCGATGATAACGGGTGAAGATCTCTGCCATAGACTGTAGGGCTGGGCGATATGGCCAAAAAAATCATATCTCGATATTTTTTGGTCAAATGGCGATATACGATATATATCTCGGTACTTTCTACGTTTTCTATTTAGATAAAGAAAATCTTTATATTTAAAAATATATATATATATTCACATTCAGCCCAATGATATCCTACAAACAATGTTGATATTGAAGGATATGGAAACAAATATAATATAGGCTATGCAATATATTATGTGCAAAAAGCTTTTGTTTTTATATTGACTAAAAGCTAAACTAAAAATGAAAATAAAATCAAAAACAAAAGCACAAACTAATTATATTAGCCTGCATTTGATTACCCCATTATAATCACTTTCACTTTCATTAAAAATATATACTTGTAGGTTTAAAATTCCACATATGGCACATTTATTTTCTCCAACAACAAATATTTTAGCAATACGTTTATTTTAGTCAGAATTATTGCGTACTACGTAGTACTATTCACGCGCATGCGCGCGCCGGCGCTCGTTCAAGGAAGCATGAATTTTAGCGGAGATTCACTTGCAGAAGCTCGTCCTCTTCTGACATGGACATATTTGTTGTGAAATGGACATATTTGCTTTACTTTCTAACATACAGATGGAGAATACACCTGTGAAATGTAAGTTGAGCACTGAGGAAAGCACCACATCTCAAACGCATTAAACAGCACAAGTATATCTGTCAGTCAGCAACAGTGTCTGTCAGAGCATTTGACAGGGCGGCAAGCTGCCTTAAACTTGTTAACTATATCAAAGTGATTTTGACGCTATTAATATAAGCTTGTGTCATGTTTAGGACAAATTGTACTATGTAGCCTAGCTACTTTCACTGCAGCAGCTCACACTGCAACCTCCGCTATTTTTCAGATGTGCTCATATCAAACTACTGTATCGATATAAACGGTATTGCCTCATTCCATATCGTTTCAAAAAATATAACAATACATCGTACAAACTCGATATACCGCCCAGCCCTAATAGACTGTAAAAAAAAAGATGGACTCCGCCCCTTCGCTCTCTTCCATTGGTTAGAGGTGAAGCCGCCAGTGTCTCGAACTCCCGATATGGCGCTGACATCTTGGAAATTGAGTTTGTCGGGACCAGACATGCACAATCGTGAGCAGGTAAAGTAAAGCCGCGAAATCAAGGCCCCGCCCTCACTCTCGCAGATTCAATCGCAAGCACACGCTACTGCACTTTTTAATTAATTATAGAAATTTAGATATTAAATTTTAAGCTCCAATCTTCTCAGTCCTCCGAAGATCCTGAAAAAAAAAAGTATGTTGGTGCGTCAGCGACTACTCCGCTCAGAGAACCTGTCAATCATGACGTCACACCACCGCATCAAATAACGAACTTATTTTAAAAACAAACACTTGAACTTACATCGGCGTGATAAAAACTACAGTAAATGACAGGAACCGTCTTTGGAAAAAAGATATTTGAAGTGTAAGTTAATTGTTTTGCTGGTCTCACGTGCCATTGAATAACACAGGGAGGCGGGGTTTATGAGCTATACTAGGATCAGCCACCAGGGGGCGATCGAGACGCTCTGGCTTCACTTTTCAGGGCTTGTGCGGCACGCTTGGTCTCTGTGTGTTACAGTCGTGCCTTTTACGCAACACAACAAGATTAAATGCAATACATTTTCTCATATGTATTACCTCGTTATTGCATCTGACTCCATAAATGAAAAAGGTTTTAATGATATCTGAGCATAATTAAAAGTGAGTGAATGTTTGATTATTGTTTTTTTAACTCTTTAATTATATTTCAGATCAGGACTCTACGTTGCTCAGAGGTCCTCGCGTTTAAACGCGGGTCACAAGCTCGAAATTTTCACAGACTGAAATCTAATCTGAATTTAAGACACTGTAATACTTTTTAAGGCCTTTCATTAGGAAAACTTTATTTAAAACATTTTAAGACTTAAGGACCAGCACCCACCCTGATTCAGGAAACCGGTTTGAACACAATCATTATTTGTGCAAAACAGTTAGGTGATATAAGTGAGATAGAAATGACAGCTTTAAAAATGCCTTAACGCCGCCGGTACACATTTCACCTGACAGATTCACCCAATTACTGTGACCGATAATATCCAACTGAATCTGTTAATAAGGAAAGAGAAATACGACATCTTTGGCATGACTGACAAACACACAAATGACAGTTTGCAAACACACAAACACTACACACTTCTGTCGCACCGCCCGATAACCGCAAGTTTTTCCGTCGCACCGCCCGATAACCGCAAGTTTTTCCGTCGCGCCGCCCGATAAACGCAAGTTTTTCCGTCGCCCCGCCCGATAACCGCAAGTTTTTCCGTCGCACCGCCCGATAACCGCAAGTTTTTCCGTCGCGCGCCCGATAACCGCAAGTTTTTCCGTCGCGCCGCCCGATAAACGCAAGTTTTTCCGTCGCACCGCCCGATAACCGCAAGTTTTTCCGTCGCCCCGCCCGATAACCGCAAGTTTTTCCGTCGCGCCGCCCGATAAACGCAAGTTTTTCCGTCGCACCGCCCGATAAACGCAAGTTTTTCCGTTGCGCCGCCCGATAAACGCAAGTTTTTCCGTTGCGCCGCCCGATAAACGCAAGTTTTTCCGTCGCACCGTCCGATAAACGCAAGTTTTTCCGTCGCGACGCCCAATAAAAGCACGTTTTTCCGTCGCTGCCCGATAAACGTGTGTTTTTTCGTCGCGCCGCCCGATAAACGCAAACGCAAGTTTTTCCGTCGCGCCGCCCGATAAACGCAAACGCAAGTTTTTCCGTCGCACCGCCTGATAAACGCATGTTTTTCCGTCGCACCGCCCGATAAACGCAAGTTTCCGTCGCACCGCCTGATAAATGCAAGTTTCTGTCGCACCGCCCGATAAACGCAAGTTTTTCCGTCGCACCGCCTGATAAATGCAAGTTTCTGTCGCACCGCCTGATAAATGCAAGTTTCTGTCGCACCGCCTGATAAATGCAAGTTTCTGTCGCACCGCCCGATAAACGCATGTTTTTCCGTCGCACCGCCCGAT
Organism: Pimephales promelas; assembly: GCF_016745375.1. The sequence goes on along the minus strand of NW_024121976.1, from coordinate 1,893,444 downwards.
AAACGCAAGTTTCCGTCGCACCGCCCGATAAACGCAAGTTTCCGTCGCACCGCCTGATAAACGCAAGTTTCCGTCGCACCGCCCGATAAACGCAAGTTTCCGTCGCACCGCCTGATAAATGCAAGTTTCTGTCGCACCGCCTGATAAATGCAAGTTTCTGTCGCACCGCCTGATAAATGCAAGTTTCTGTCGCACCGCCCGATAAACGCATGTTTTTCCGTCGCACCGCCCGATAAACGCAAGTTTCCGTCGCACCGCCCGATAAACGCAAGTTTCCGTCGCACCGCCTGATAAATGCAAGTTTCTGTCGCACCGCCTGATAAATACAAGTTTCTGTCGCACCGCCCGATAAACGCAAATTTTTCCGTCGCACCGTCCGATAAACGCAAGTTTTTTAACATGCGATTGAGGCTTTATTTTACCCAATTCTGTCTTTATAACATGCGATTGAGGCTTTATTTTACCCAATTCTGTCTTTATAACATGCGATTGAGGCTTTATTTTACCCAATTCTGTCTTTATAACATGCGATTGAGGTTTTATTTCACCCAATTCTGTCTTTATAACATGCGATTGAGGCTTTATTTTACCCAATTCTGTCTTTATAACATGCGATTGAGGCTTTATTTCACCCAATTCTGTCTTTATAACATGCGATTGAGGCTTTATTTCACCCAATTCTGTCTTTATAACATGCGATTGAGGCTTTATTTCACCTAATTCTGTCTTTATAACATGCGATTGAGGCTTTATTTCACCCAATTCTGTCTTTATAACATGCGATTGAGGCTTTATTTCAAGCAATTATATGTCTTTATAATAGGGCTGCAACAACTAATCGATAAAATCGATTATAATCGATTATGAAAATCGTTGTCAACGAATGTCATTATCGATTAGTTGGTCTGATTACGTCACTGGGATTGTTTACATGGAACATGCGCTTCTTACATGCGCTTCATGAGGCGCACATGCAGTCTCTCTCCCTCGCCGCTCTACCCTGCCTCGCGCGCGCAACACGGACGGTTTGGAGCACATTATCTTCTGTCTCGCATGCGAGCTCTTGATTCCGTGAGTTTGAACTAATTTGCGGGCATCAGGAAACCGCTATCAATATGCAGCATACACGAAAATCATTCACCTTTCGGTAAATTCGCCGTTTTGAAACCAAAATAGGTGACCTACGTTAATCGTGTATACTTTATGAAGCCATACTATAGTATAATGTGAGATAGAAATGTATATTTAAGTCATTAAATTCAAGTTAACCTAAGCTTTTCCCTCCACTGCGGCTGTCAGTCATTCTCTATTCGCGTCGCGTTACAACAGTTAACATGATGATCTCTTTCCAAGATGATTCAATGTTATTATTATAATTGATCCGTAGATAAATCTTGCTAGACTTTTATTGCTGTAACTTAATCACTTTCTACTGAGTGTCTGTTAGATCACAACACTATAGTAGAGTCGGCGCAGTTATAATTGTTCTTCACGTGCACAGTAGCCTAACTGAAATTTAAAACTGTTAAAAGAAAAGGCTTAATAAACTATTGCATAATACTGTATAATACACAGTCAATATGTCTTTCTCTTTCCTTGGTGCTTTTAACTTTAATGCGGCGGACACTGAAGAGCTGCGCGCCGCCCTGTGACTCCGTGTTGCTTCAAGCGCATCATTCAACGCTCGCGATATAAGCACTTTGTGCAGCTCTTTCATGATCATGTCATAATACTTCTGCACAATGAAAGCTTATTAATAGCCTTTCTTGTTCTGTCCTATCTATTATATTTTGCTTCCTCACTAAACAGCTGTGCTTTACATTTAAAACAGTTGTGCATCTGATTTTTACGATGTTTTTCATAAATGTATAACAACAATACAAAGAGCAATGTGTACGTTTTACCAGAGTTAGTGCTACACTTATTGTCTCTTATTTGTTCCCCACTAAGGAATATTTTTTTCACTAAATGTTCAGATTTTATAAAATTATTGTGCACTTGTGATATTTCTAGGCTAAGTTTTGCTGAGTTATCCACTAATCTAGTTTACAATAGCATTTTTTTCATAGGTTATGGTCATATATATTTTTTATTTGTTGTTTTTCTTTAAAATGAAGTTGTCTGTATTAAGTAGATTGTTTAGCACACAAAAGAGTGTGGTTTTTAGGGTTTTATTTTGTTATAATAAACAAAAAAATGGAATATAATTTTTATCCGATTAATCGATTAATCGAAAAAATAATCGTCCGATTAATCGATTATCAAAATAATCGTTAGTTGCAGCCCTACTTTATAACATGCGATTGAGGCTTTATTTCAAGCAATTATATGTCTTTATAACATGCGATTGAGGCTTTATTTCACCCAATTCTGTCTTTATAACATGCGATTGAGGCTTTATTTCACCTAATTCTGTCTTTATAACATGCGATTGAGGCTTTATTTCACACAATTCTGTCTTTATAACATGCGATTGAGGCTTTATTTCACCTAATTCTGTCTTTATAACATGCGATTGAGGCTTTATTTCACCCAATTATGTCTTTATAACATGCGATTGAGGCTTTATTTCAAGCAATTATATGTCTTTATACATGCGATTGAGGCTTTATTTCACCCAATTCTGTCTTTATAACATGCGATTGAGGCTTTATTTCACGCAATTCTGAATTTATATCTCACAATTCTGAGAAATAAAGTCAGTATGCGAAAAGTATACTCGCAATTGTAAGGAAAAAGTCGCAATTATTTAAAAAAAAATGTTTTATTCTGAAAGCTTTGAAAATAAGAGCTTCGCTCGTGACCATATTTAAATGTATTCTTGGAAGATCAACGATTGTTCACCAACTCTCTACACTAACTGAATTCTTAATGTGCATGTGCCATCAGCGTTTATCACAGGATCGCATTTAAAGTCTGTTTAGAGAGAATGGTGTCATCCCCTAATTTAATAACAAATTATAATTTCGACAGAATCAAAACTAACTTTAGCTGTAAAATAACATTATTCATGAACCGCTATAAAGCAAAAACAATCTGTTACATTAAATTATATCTAAATGACTTGACTTGACTAGTGCGCATGCGCGCGTTACAGCGTCAAACACGTATTGGACCATCCAGCTACGTCATCGTGCTACAGGCTGCAGCGAGGGGTGTCTCTGATAAACACAAGTTTCCGTCGCACCGTCCGATAAATGCAAGTTTCTGTCACACCGCCTGATAAACGCATGTTTTCCTGTCGCACAGGAAAACTTGAGTTTAACGGACGGTGCGACGGAAAAACTTGCGTTTATCAGGCGGTGCGACAGGAAAACATGCAAGTTTTTCCGTCGCAACGCCCGATAAACACAAGATTCCGTCGCACCGCCCGATAAACACAAGATTCCGTCGCACCGCCCGATAAACGCAAGTTTTTCCGTCGCACCGTCTGATAAATGCAAGTTTCTGTCGCACCGCCTGATAAACGCATGTTTTCCTGTCGCACCGCCCGATAAACGCAAGTTTCCGTCGCACTGCTCGATAAACAAGTTTCCGTCGCACCGCCTGATAAACGCAAGTTTTTCCGTCACACCGTCCGATAAATGCAAGTTTCTGTCGCACCGCCTGATAAACGCATGTTTCCCCATCGCACCGCCCGATAAACGCAAGTTTCTGTCGCATCACCTGATAAACGCATGTTTTCCCGTCGCACCGCCCGATAAACGCAAGTTTTTCCGTCGCACCGCCCGATAAACGCATGTTTTTCCGTCGCCCCGCCCGATAAACGCATGTTTTTCCGTCGCACCGCCCTATAAACGCATGTTTTTCCGTCGCACCGCCCGATAAACGCAAGTTTTTCCGTTGCACCGCCCCATAAACGCATGTTTTTCCGTCGCACCGCCCGATAAACGCATGTTTTTCCGTCGCACCGCCCGATAAACGCAAGTTTTTCCGTTGCACCACCCAGAAACGCAAGTTTTTCCGTCGCACCGCCCGATAAACGCATGTTTTTCCGTCGCACCGCCCGATAAACGCATGTTTTTCCGTCGCACCGCCCGATAAACGCAAGTTTTTCCGTTGCACCGCCCCATAAACGCAAGTTTTTCCGTCGCGCCGCCTGATAAACGCAAGTTTTTCCGTCGCACCGCCCAATAAACACATGTTTTTCTATCCCACTGCCTCATAAACACTAGAAAAGACAGCATGTCTATGCTCATGTTTATAAAAACACATCACATCAAGTCCACAAAACACCACACCTACTGCGGTCTCAATGCATGCATTTCAGAAGAGTGCATCAGTGAAGCGCAGTTTACGGTCCTCGCAAGATGCATCACTCATTATTACAGATGTTTGTTTGCCTCAAGACGGATCCAGCGTTCTCATATCGCAACACATCTCCACTGCACCAATCAGCAGCTGCGCTTCTGCATTAACATTCCCACGCTCCTCTGCTGGGGCTGCGTGTGTTGCGTTCGGCGGATTTCATGAAGCTGGAAGCGCTTTATCAAGACGACAGCAACATGATATGCAGCTGGACAAATACGCATTTCAGGATTAGAGAGAGAATATGCGTGTGAATGTGAAGGAAACACACCCTGGCTACCATAATAATGCATTCTGGGTTCTGGCTTCGTTTTCTTTCTAACATTATAAAGCTTCACCTTTCTGGTTTTGCCTGTGCTTTCCCTTCAGCTCCTAGATGAAAAACACGTTATTTACGGCTGATCTGGGACCAGATTCCAGACTGAGACCTTCTGCTGATCCACATTATGATCTTACAGCACACAGGAACTGAGCGGCGCATAACAATAAACTCACGCTTCAATGCATTCATAGATGCAGGGAATCACTGGACAGGATGTCTCTAACACACACACACACACTCACACACCACTGCAATGGATCCAGATGCTCTCTTGAGAAATTCTCATTACTGCAATACAGTTATTTTGTAACGCAAGTTTCATTGAAATCAACTAATTAAAAACATGCAATGATGTTTCAATGCTTTACCATTACATTAATGAGGTTTTTGTTTGCATTATGGTAATAGAGATTGGAAATGTTTTATTGAAATTAAAATGAAACCATTTAAATAGGAAATAAATATTACAGTAATAAGAATGTTTCACGCATTATGGTAATGACAACTGGTAGGAAATAAACAAAAGGAAATCTCACTAAAATAAAACAAATAAAAACATTACAATAATGAGAATTAGGGGGGGGGGGATTGTAGGAAACAAATTTTACAGTAATTAGACTTTTGCATTATGGTAGTGACAATTGGGGGGAAATGATGTAAAAAAAAACAACCTACAATAAAAAAAAATACAATAACGAGAATTGGGGAAAATGATATTGAACATTTTAATTAAAAATATGAAATAAAAAGCATTCAATATCTATCTATCAATCAATCAATCAATCAATCAATCTATCTATCTATCTATCTATCTATCTATCTATCTATCTATATCTATATTACAGTATTGATATTTTTGCACAGTAATGACAATTAGAGAGAAATTAAATTTTAAAAAAATGTTTAGTTCTCATGCTTTTCTTCTGATTCATAGCTGAAATACACCCGTTCAATAAACACCGAGCCTGAAGCAAAGATGTGAACGCAGACCAAAACAACAGCCCACATCTCGGCAAACACAGATCCGCTCACGTTACACAGTGTTTACATGCTGAAGGGGATTTCATTGTGCTGCACGATCACACACACACACACACACACTCCGGACGAGGGTTTCCCGTTCCCCTGCATGCACATCTGTGAGACATTCCCTGATCCGTGAGTCTCTGTTACAAAAACATCCCAACACACACCCATTCATCTTAAAGACACATGAGCGCGCTTTATACATATGCACATGGCAACACATCCGAGAGATATTCCCAGATCCGTGAGTCTCTGTTACAAAAACATCCCAACACACACCCATTCATCTTAAAGACACATGAGCGCGCTTTATACATATGCACATGGCAACACATCCGAGAGATATTCCCAGATCCGTGAGTCTGTTACAAAAACGTCTGTGCGCTCACACACACACACTCTCTCTCTCATTCATCTTAATGACACATGAGCACGCGAGAGAAGCAATACCTCGCATTCAGCCACAATGTTGCCTGGTGACAGTCGCCGTGGTGATGCGACCGTCTCCGCACCAATGGACCACCTGTGACTAGACTAGTCAAATCAGCATGTGTGTGTGTGTGTGTGTGTGTACTCACTCAGACTTGGCCAGTGCGCTCAGAGCCCGACTAAAGCACCAGCCTACAAAGGGCAGGTCTTGTCCGTGGAAGCCAGTGCGAGGGCGATCGAGAGCCGAGGCGGCGGGGACCACGGGCCGGTCCGGCTCCTCGAAATTAGAGGTGTCATCATCAGAACGCAGAGACGGAACAAACGGAGGGAGCGCTGGAGGAGACGACAGGAGAAAACGTGTGAGAGGGTCGGTGAGAAAAACAGACTGGAGGAGAGAGAGAGAGAGAGAGAGAGAGAGAGAGAGGGTCTCAGTGATGAGACTGTAGCGCAATAACTCGCTCGCCCGCTCTCTCTCTCACTGCAGCAGTCTCAGCTAATCAGAGTGAGTCACAGCCAAAACCTGATGCGATACACACATACACACACACACACACACTTGTTTTGCTATACTTGTGAGGACATTTAATAGGCGTAAAGTATATTCTGTGTATACCCCTAAACCTATCCATCACACACACACACTTACCTTAAACCTACCCATCACACACACACACACAACCCCTAAACCTCCCATCACAGAAATCTTTATGCATTTTTAGTATGTCTTTGTTTAAAGCAATTTGAAAAACGAGGACTCAGGAAATATCCTCATAAATCACGTTGTAACACCCATGTCATTATTCAGACTTCTGTCCTCACATATCACAAAAACAAAGACACACACACATGCAGCGCTGCATCTACACAAACAGCTGTATTGACACACACACAATGCATCTGCCGCTGGGGGGTTGGTTTATACATTTACACAATCAATTTATTCATTTAAAAAACGAGAAGAATCTGACAGAAACACTGCGCACACACACACACACACGCACACACACCATTCTTCAGAGTTGATTGGTCTCAGAAAACGAACGAGTGGAATAAAAAGTTGCAGGTCAATGTCCCGTCCAATCCAATCGATCACGATCATACAGAAATAACCACTGATTTATTAGTAACGTTTTCTAGGGTGAAGCAGCCACACAATATGAATATTATCCAAAAAATATTTTAATCATTTTTGTATAAGATGAAGTATGTTTAAGCTAGTTTTGACCATTTTTATAGTTTTTTTTTGTATGAGATGCTGTAACTTTTCATTGTAGTAACATTAAGTATAAGATCCTTGTGTTTTTATTTAGTAATGGATGTTCTAACGAATCCACTGTTAAATACAAATCATCCACCCGCCACCCTTGTGGATAACTTTACTTAAAGCTGTTAAGTTATTAAGCAATATCTCAGGTACTTTCATTGCATTATACCAAGAAATTTGATTTTGGTGTCTTTATTAAAATCAACACATTAATGATTTATCCCTCATTCACCTGCAATTCATTGTAATGTTTTTTTTCCAACCCGCGGATCATACAGTGTTCGCAGATATAACCGCGATCCACACATGTTTTTGGTTTTGTTTTTTAACTAGTGCTGATTTTGCAGTAAAAAACAATTTTGTCTTTCATGGCGGGCAAAAATTAAAATTTGAGTTAGCAAACACAAATGCAAAAAAATCCAAACTTTGTAAAAATATTCAGATCTGTCGTCAGTGAGAAAGAGCCTTGATTCCTCATTACACAAACTCTTCAAATCAAACTGATTTCTGTCAAGTTGTTCAAACAACAAGAGTTCAAGGGTTGAATCCTGAAGGAAGAAAATCCTGTAGGAAACTCAGCAGGGTGAGCAAGAAATTGGTGTGTGTGTGTGTGTGCGTGTGATCTCATTATGGTTTGGCTGTGTGACTGATCTAAGAGCTTCTCTCTGTGGGAACACCTGCACACTCTATAATCTGACTAATTCCAGAGTGTGTGTGTGTGTGGGCATAATAGACATTATTATATACGTTTTTATCCCATTGACATGGTTTGTAATCAGAGTTTATGGCAGTAAATATATCATATATATATATATATATATATATATCATAAATATGTATATCATATGAACTGATTTTCCAGTGCTATATTGAGAAAAGTTGGTAGTGTCTCTTAACAAAAAACAGAGTCCCTTCTGCTCACCAAAGCTGCATTTATTTGATTAAAAAGAGTGAATTAGTGAAATAGTATTATAATGTAAATCATCTGTTTTCTATGTGAATATACAGTAAAGTGTAATTTATTCCTGTGATCAAAGCTGAATTTATCATCATTACTCCAGTCTTCAGTGTCACATGACCCTTCAGAAATCACTCTAATATGAGGATCTGATGCTCAAGAAACATTTATGATTATTATCAGTGTTGAAAACGGTTCATATTTTTGTGTAAACCGTGATTAACTATTATTCAAAAGATTGGAGAAAGAAATATAAAAAAAAATATTATTTTTATTCCTCAATGATGAATCAAAATGAATCAAAAGTGACAAAGACATTTATAATGTTACAAAATAATTTATTTTAAATGAATGTTGTCATTTTGAACTTTCTATTCATTAAAGAATCATGAAAAAAAAAAAAAATCAAACGTACGCATTTCCACAAAAAATTAAGCGACAACTGTTTTCAACAGTGATAGTAAGAAACGTATACTATTTACTTTATTCCTGCGCCCCATGACGCTTTGCGCGAATTATGAGTGTAACTTCGGTTAAGCGGTAAACAATAAGCAAAAGGCTCGCTCTATGAACGCAATACACTAAAAAAGTGTCACAATGCGATGACATTAATCAACTCACCCTTCAACCATCAAACATTAAAATGAAATTTAAAAGTGTAAAAGAATCAACAAGGTACTTTCAACAGACCAAAAATATCCCCAAACGCGCGAGTCTTTGGTTAATATCACTGTAGCAGGCAAATATATCTGTATTGTATAACAAGCCTTAATCAAAAATGTTCATTAACTTCAGCATTCACTTATCAAAGTGATTGTCATCATTTTGACAGATTATAAATTGCATTTGGAAATGGTTGAAGCATGTTTTTTCGTCCGTTTTTATTTTATTTTTGAAATATTCATTTATCGGCCATTATAACTGCCGATACCGATAGTTCGGAAAATGCCTAATATCGGCCTGTCGATAAATCGGTCTGGCTCGAATTCACTATATCAAAGTGATTTTCGTCATTTTGACAGATTATAAACTGCATTTACCCATGAAAACGAACCTGGAAAGAGACGAGAGGATTTGCGGAGAACAACAAGAGATTCTTCGTGCATTACAGTGGAATATCGTAAACTAAATTCGGGAGAACAGACCACAAATGTGCCGTATATGTCGTCGTTTTTCATACTTTTACAGCGGATTGCAATGGAAAAAAATAAAAATCATCATGAGGAAAAGAAAGCAGCGACTGAAAAGAGCTTGTTATAACATGTCACGTTAAAATACCAAGTATAACGTTATTCTCATGATGTCTGAAAATAAATCATGAAGGAAAATTCGTTTCAGTCTTTATGAATGGATGTTTCCCAAACCGGAAGTGCCGCCCATAAGCTCGTCAGGAATAAGGTGGATAGACTGCAATAATGTTTACTGTGATAATACTGTGATTTAAGATAATGTGTGTTCTGCACACCCGGGGCTAACAGTCCTAAAGCCTTAAAGCAGATTCATAATAAACTCAGAGCTTTACATCACAGGCTTAATGAATTAATTCAGATCCTCTGTGTTTCACTTAAACCCGCAGAGCAATCTGTGCTCCGGCCCAAGCAATCACACAAGAGAAGTCATCGCTTTAAAGGCTACAGAAATAGCAGCAAGTCAGTCAAGATTAACCCTTATGCTGCATTAGGGACATTTTTGGTCTTTTGCAGTTTAATTTCTTTGACCATTTTGGCTGTTTTAATGCAAATGGTATGAAATTTGGCAAAATTGTGCCTTTTTGGATACATGTAAAAAATGTGATCCCATTTTGCAAAATATGTATAACACACACTGTGTAGATCAAATAGTAACACTCAGCACCATAAAGACCAAAAATGGCCCATTGAAACCCATTAAAACGTTGTTTAACTCTGAGGCTGTCAGTAATACATGAAACATGATTTTTGCACAAACATCCTTTCATTTTGAAGCAAAAGCATTATATTTGCATTATATAGTGTATTCCACCAGATGACGTCACTACATATTTATTCCCTATGGGTGGAAATGCACCTTATTTTAGGCAATAGGCAATGTTTAATAGGTGGCCATTTTTGGTCTCTAACGCGCTAAGTGGGATTTTTTGCAAAGTGGGACTGTGATAATCCAAATCTAAAGTTTTCTCTTTGCATTTAGTTTATTGAAAATAATTGAATTTTTGTGTTTTTTCCTCTTATACAAATCGATGGTTTCGCAAACAAAACTGGTAATTAAAGGGTTAAAATCCTGAAATTGAATACATTTTTGGTAGTTATGATGAGGACTGATGCTGGTTAAAAGATTTAACTTGGTAAAAGTGGAAAATAATAATAATATATAATATTTTAGGCAATGTTTAATATGTGGCCATTTTTGGTTCTTAATGCACTCAACGGTGTTAAAAATCTAATGCAGCACAAGGGTTAAAACCCCGTAATTAACAGACATGGAAAAATGACATTGTGCTTCAGAAGTTCAGAACGGATGAGCGCTTCACTCACCCCGTCTCAGGTTGGTCCAGTCCACGGAGGCGAAGAACGGATGCGAGCGCAGGCCTTCGTATCCCAGACGCTCCCGAGGTCCACGCAACAAACTCTGGAGAAGGTCCAGGAACTGAGTGCTGGCTTTAGGCTCCTCTGGGAACTGCAGAAAACGCTGAGGGCAAAACACACACATGGAAACATTACATTTTTGTATTTGTCGTTGGGTTATGTAGCTAAACTTTGAACTAAACTCACTCGAAACTTGAAATGATTAACGACACGCATCTTCTATAGAGCTGTTTATAGCTGATTTATAACAGATGATGCACTTTACAAACATTAATACTGTTTGATTTGATTTATTGGTTTATTTAAAAAGGGACAGTGCAATTTCATAAAACGCATGAACAAACATGGTTAAAAAAGCCAGAATTAGCCAAAAGGCTATTTTTCATCTGGCCATGGTGTAAAAAAAAGCATTACAATACATACAAGAAAATACATTCATAAGTAAAAAATAACTACAATATAAATAACAATATGAGATAACTTAGGGTACACTGTACCTGTTTCAATAATAAGATACACAGACACATTTAGAAAAAAAGCTATAAATATATGATACAGCTCATGGTTCGGCGTTTAATGTTGGCAGACATAATTGTTAATGAGCCAAATTTTCACGTTTTTTGGAAAAGCCTTGCAAGTATTGAGCTGTCTAATCTCCTCAGGTATAGCATGTTATTTTTCAGTTTATCACTGTGAAGCTGCTTTGCAAAGTAATTGCATTGTATAAAGCCCTATAGAAATAAAAGTGGCTTGACTTGATATTGCTAAAAATTAGGGCTGTGCAAAAATTAATTGCGATTAATCGTATCCAAAATAAAAGTCTGTGTTTACATAATATATTTGTGTGTGCTGTATATAATTATTTTGTATATATAAATACCTTTGTATATATAAATACCTATGCATGCATGTATATATTTAAGAATTATTTGTGCTTAAATTTTGTATATGTATATAAATACATAATCTATAAATATAAATATTTTATATACGAATAACACATTTTCTTAAATATATACATACATGTGTGTGTATTTATATTTACAAAATAATTATATACAGCACACGTAAATATATTATGTAAACAGACTTTTATTTTGGATGCGATTAATCGCAATTAATTTTTGCACAGCCCTACTAAAAATGTATATATATTGCAATAAACATCACCATTTCTACAAAGTTCAGCACATTTCGTGATATGTATTCACTCTTAAATAAAACAAAGATTTACTTATAATTTAAAAATGCCATTAAAATGTTCTTTTTCAAAGTGTTGATGTTTTTTAATGATGTTAAGTGAACTTGAATGTTGATTATTCTCCTCATATTCTCCATTGTTGCGGCTCCTCTCTTCCCAGTCTGTCAGTAACGCTCTGTTTACTTCCTGTCTCTATGAAGCCCCTCCTTCTGAAAGCACACTGTGCTCTGATTGGTTGGCTTGAGCAGTGTGTTGTGATTGGTCGAGCGCTTCGAGAGTGTTTGGGAAATGTCCCGCCCCTTTCCATAACCGCCAGTTTAACACACTACTAACTAACTCAACCAGGCCCCGCCCCTTTACTATGCGCATTAATTATTTAAATGAGGAATACTGTGACGTGTTCATTCCCGGAAGAAAATCAAGACTACAATGGAGGCGTTTCAGAAATAATTTCATAGACGTAGTGATCGTTATGTAGTGTTTCTGAAGAGCATTTTCGAAACCTAAAGTGGGCGGAGCCGGCCGTCGCCATCTTGAACGCGTGTCACTCCCGGATAAACGAACACGTGCAGCGAAGCGGATTAGCTGAGGTGACGGGACGCTAACACACAGCAGACAAACGGCTAGTAGTGACATCAGCGGCAATCCACCTGTCACTCAAGTGGCCACGCCCTTAATTAAGCACAACTTTAATGCTACGTTCACACCGGACGCGAATAGCGCGTCAGGCGCGAATGATTTCAATGTTAAGTCAATGCAAAGACGCTTTACGCGCGTGAAAAATTCCTGCGGCGCGAATGAGGCGTGGAGCGAGGCGCGGAAGACGCGAATACGCCTCGCTACCGCGAATTGAGCGTCTGGCGCGTTAAGCGCGAATGATTCAGTTAATGCCATTTGTGCATTCAACATATCAACATATGTGCATAAATTCGTGTCTGGACGTGAGAGAGAGAAAAAAAAAAAAATCACAGGACAGGTTAATAACTTTTGAAGGCTGGCTCTATTTATCATCAAAACAAAAAATAAATGACAGCTAGATTAGATGGATGAGGGCGAGGGTGATCCTCGCTCAGATGCGGGACAACAGGTCATCAAACTGGGCGCGGGACAGGCGGAAGTACCGCTGACAGCGGCCGTCATCCAGCGCAGGAGCGAGCAAATGGTGAAACTCGCCAAACGGTTCGGCTCTGAAGGGTCCGGTGGACACAAATATACGGCGACGATGATCCCCACGCCGCTGTTCTGCTCTCCAGAGTAAATACAGAGCGGTAACTCTCTTGATGAATGCTCGGTCGACATAAAAACAATGGCCGCCAACGGATTTCGATTCTGACGCGCGTAAATTTCGCTTCAAACTTTTGTTTTTACGCGCGCCAGTTTCGCTCTTGACACGCGAATTATCACAAAGTGGTCAAACTAGACGCGTCAGGCGCGAATTTGACGCGCGATTCGCGTCCGGTGTGAACGTAGCATGAGGCTTAATATAATTTAAATGGATAAGTTTAAAAAAAAACTGCACCAGACTGTAAACATTGTTTATTCTGCTGTAAAGTTGGGCATTTTAACATGGAGCTCTATGGGATTGACTCTCTTCTGCAGCCGGCCTCTAGTGGCCAATTGCAGTATATGAAGGTTGCTGCTTAATTAATACATATAATAATTAACATTTATGCATTTAGCAGATGTGACTTACATTGCATTTCAAGGCACACACTTTTATTCTTTTCAGTTCTTGCTTTCCCTGGGAATCGAACCTGTGACCTTGGCGGTGCCAACGCTCTAATGTCTGAGCTAGAGGATTAATACTAACATGTAATCCACACTGCTGGATTCACCTGAAAGTTGATGATGTTGTTGATGGTTTTAGTGGACGTGCCGTCAGCGAAGGGTGATTTCATGTAGATCATTTCATAAGCGATGACGGCCAGGGACCACCAGTCGCTCTCGGGGCCGCAGTCGAGTCCCGACAGGATCTCAGGGGCCATGAAGTCTGGAGATCCCGCCGGGAGTTTGGAGCACGTCACCTATTCCAAATAACCACACACCAACAAATTAACCTGTGGATATCGAAGTCAAACATGGTGCACTGACAACATATATAAACTAGGGCTGTCAACGCGTAGAGTTGAACGTAGAGTGTGAGATGTGTCGTGCAGCAGCGGCCGCTCTTAAAGGGACAGCAGACAATAATTCTGTCTGTCAGGGAAGGTGATCGAAGAACAAAGGCA